>JAOPJL010000162.1:3860383-3872253 GCA_027123545.1 Trisopterus esmarkii | reverse complement strand
ACGCACACACACGCACACGCACACACACACCTACACACACACACACACACACACACACACACACACACACACACACAGACCAACAGACACACCCCCTCACTTACTGTGGCCGAGTAAAAATGTCCCTGGTGCACAAATACTCAACACACACACACCAACGCACAAAATCACTTATTCACTTCTCAAAGGGTGTTATCCTTGACATATGTCAATTTCCCTGTCAGACATAAAAGCCATATGGGATTTTTGTTATATTGTATCAGTATTCCAAATAAAACACACACACACACACACAGATTGTGATGCCCGCGTGGGGAGTATAATTTTTGATCCATTTGACATTTGTTGGAAAAACAAGCAGTGCTATTCTCCTGGTGCTGCTCCGCTGTGGTGAATCCTGATGCATTTGACATTTCCTGGTTTACTCTGGAAGGCAACATGGTCGAGGTTATTGAAATGTGTAAGACGGCCAGGCTTTAGCAAGGATTTGTGCCCATCTTCTCTGTTTACACGGGTTTCCTCCCGCAGCACATGTATGTGACGTTGATATCTGATTTGTTTGTTTTAGATATAGGGCATTTTATATCTATTGAATTTCAAAGTTATGTTGCTGCTTTTCTTTTCCATTTTAGAATAAGCTATGCATTGAATCAATTTCAACGTGTGATGACTGTACCACTGTACTGTACTGTACTGCTGTGCACTGTCGTGATATGACGATGTGATGATGTACATACAATTATTTAAATAATGCACACATATTGCATTCAACAGTCTGCATATTACATTCTAGGCAGAACATGCAAGTAAACATATGTCCCAAGTCTCTTGATTGAATGAAAATGTAAAAGCAGAATGCATTTACACCAATTGATAATCATTTGTATTTACTGTTGCATGCTTCGTTACAACAGACAAATGTATTTTATGATTTTCATGAAGTGCAAATCGTTTTTCCAAAGCACCTTACTAAGTATATGCAATGGCTCTCGCTCAGGAATGCTGAATGAATTAGCTGAAACCATTAGAATAAACGCCATGCAATCTTTTCCGTTCTCTTCGATTGAACGGAAGATTCATACAGCAATAAGTGCAGATATTAATCACACACAGAGTCGTGACCACCAACTGTCCATCTGCAGTGAAAATAAGTCCCAAGTCTTCTCTCTCTACGGAGCCAGATCTTAATCCCTCACATGGTCAGCCAGTGATTAATGAGCTTTTAAGGCTTTCCATAAATCTGCACTATTCACACTCCACAATTGTACTCTGAGTACTTATGCTCTGGAAATTGGTTCCTTTCGAAATCCTGATGGTGCTGGAGAACAATTACTCAGACTTCAGGTTAAAGGTGAGGGATCTGCCTCACCTGTTTTCTGGGATGGGCTCTGGCCTGGAATCTTTGGTTAGCTCGACCTGTCAAGTATGAGCTCACAGCTTGGGAATGTGCTACGCCTTTGTTTAACATTTATCGACTGCTCACAGGAGGAGGCAAGTCCGTAATGTAGGCTGCAATTTGTTTTACAACTCTGTGGCGTCACCCCGTCAGCTTGTAATATGCTGTGATCTTATGATTTACTTTTCAGAAGTGTTAGACCTGAAATGACCACAAAGCTCTTCACGAAACACATGTTCACATGTTCCTGAGTGATTCCTTAGGCCCATGCTCTCTCACACAGCCAATGCTATTTAGCCATACAAGCAAAACAAACACAATGGAATGTGATGGCTACTGCTTTCCCCGGGTCTCATTGGGTCCATAAGAAGCCGAAACAGTGTTTGTGAGTCCCAGGGTAAGTTGTTAACATGTGCCTCTGGAAGGAACACCATATGGGGTCTACGGTATCGCTGCATCGCTTTCTGGGCCACATCTGCCACCACTTGCAGATCTCACAATGAAGCCCGTGCATAGCAGACACACACAGACACACAAACACATACACACACATGGAAATCACAATTTCACAATGGGATTGTACAGCACACATACAAAGCCTTGTTACGAAGCAAAATGACACACAGAGACACACCATCGTGCATATAAAAGCCCACACAGAACAGACACACACAAACACACAGACACACAGACACACAGACACACACACACACACACACACACACACAGTGTGACACTGGCTATAAACAATTCTGCAGATCTGAATTATCTGTTGAAATGTTTGCTGGATGTACATCAAAACAAACACAAGCAGGCAGACACACAATATTGAGTAGTTGTTCCAGCATTGCTACTAGGAGTACTGAACAATAAGTTTCCAGCATCCTTGGTACACTCTATCACACTGGAGACAAGTGGGGAAAGGCTAGACCTTGTGGTTGACAGTTCATCTGACGTTTTCTTCACTGGACACTAAGGCTTTCTTTTATAAGCTTTAGAGGTGTACAAAAGGTAAAAAGTTAAAAAAATATGTTTGTATGTTCAGATCATCTTTCTCCCAAACGTGTTTGTGACAGAATTCTGGATCTCTAAGCAAACTGAAAACAAGAATTAAATTGCAATGCTTGACCGTGGGCGTTTCAGTTTTTTCTTTGTGTTGCTTTGTGAAAAATAAAATTGAATCTCTGTCAAGAAACAGGAATCTCATGGCCATTACTTGAAGGCGTTTTGCTGCAGGATGAGCCGCTGGTGACTGGAGCCTCAGGTGCGGTGGGCAGCTGGCCTTGATCAGAGAGTTCCCTGCCTGGCTCCCTCCAGCTACAGCTCTGACCTATGAAGGAACACTTAGCCATTCCGAGACCATCCCAACCCCAGGCTAACTAGGATCGTGGCCCCGGGCTCGGTGAGACACATCCTTAATTAGCCCAACAGGTTCCCTCCGTGTCTGCAGCGTCGTTGAGATTACTGAATACATTTATTCCACGTGATTCTGGTTTTTCCTTCTTATATTTTTGTCTGGGTTATGTGTGTTCATTGACAGGAGAGCGAGGGAACAACAGGGCGCACATTAAGTGCCAGGGCGTATGTTGTACGCCCTGGCACTTAATGTACACAGTTATTGTATGTCATACTTATAGTAGTTATAGTACTTAGTTCTTACTTTGTACTTAGTAGCATCTTATCCTCGCTATCTTTGTTGGATACGGGTAATGGGTTAACCTAGCGATTGTTTGTGCTTCGCACTTGGTTCTATTTTGCACTTTGGACAGCAATATATTGTTTCACTTCTTCTGACAAATGTGCTTATTGTAAGTCGCTTCTGATAAAAGCGTCGATGTAAATGTAATTTAAATGGAACAACCAAGAACATTGAGACATTGAAGAAGAGGAGAAAGGGAGCATATGGCTGTGGACCGGGTCTGACCTGTATGTCTACAAGGGTCACGTTTCTACGGAGCCCCGCAAGGGACATCGAGGAAAATTTTTTTGGTTGAAAAACAAAAAAATTGGTTTGCGAGATATCGCAAAAACTCTGCGAGATAACGCAAAAAACTTTGCGAGATATCACAAAAGACTTTACGAGATATCGCAAAACTCTTCAACTTCCGGGGCAGAATTTAACTTCCGGTCAGAGGAACAACTAACAACAACAATGTTTATTTTGAGCTTGGCCTCAGAAAGAGAGTGCATAGTGGAGAGAAAGAAAAGCGACGGAAAGAGAGACAAGCAGTGAGATAAAGACCCGCGTCTCACTCCATGAGCTCACGCCAAGTCAACGCGACCTGAATGATCTGAATGAACGTCTGTTGAGCAGCTATTAATAAATATAGATAAATAAACATGTTTACTAAACACAATCAATGTGTTGTGTGATTTGCGTCAGTAGCCTAACTATATCATCAGCGGACGAGTGGTTGCGCACCTACAAGCAGCGGCAGTGTGTGGTCGCGGTCGCGGGGTGAAAAAGCCAGCCACTTGTTGTCCTCCCTCCACCTCTCACTGAATTTATAATAGCATGGCATGCATTTCGCCGCTTCGTTCTCTCCTATTTTGCTTAACTGCGGCCGATAAATTTGGAAGCAGGGAACACACATTCTTCTCCTAAGTTTTAAATGCAGCACCCGGCCTCACACGGCCGCACTGCCTCTAGCGTGGGTGTCGGACTTCTCGGATATCTTTGAAGCATGGACCGCTGGAGAGTGAGGGCTGCGGAAAGAGGTTTGCGATATCTCGCAAAGAGTTTTGCGATATCCCGCAAAGTTTTTTTGCGTTATATCGCAAACCAAAATTTTTTTTCTCTCTCTGCTTTTTTTTTTTCTTTCAAATGTTTTTTTTTTTTTCCTCGATGTCCCTTGCGGGGCTCCGTACGTTTTCAGCAGTCAGATATCGTTACTGTTATCGTTGTTCACACTCTTCCATCTCTGCTTCACAGTGTCATACTTTGGGGACAGCTACTGCAAAATACAAGCCATCCAAGATGTCTCCACCTTCCAGCTGTCCCTGCAGTTTAAGACGAACCGCCGCAGCGGCCTTCTCCTATTGGCTGCCGGGATGGAGGACTACATGTTCCTGGAGCTCCAGAACGGGAAACTACAGGTGAGACATGTGGACAGGGCAAGGTTAGGAGGCTGTCCTTGATGCAGCTTTTTCAAACTGGGGAAGATGGTAGTTAAAATACAATAACAATGAAATTACAACTTCCTGTCCAAGTCAACTGGCACTAAAATGGTTCATGGTTCAGTTCCAAGGCCAAAAAAACGAATCAGAAAAGTTGACTGTTCTTCATAATGAGAACTTCTGCTTTCACTGAAGAACTCACTGTGTGCCTAAGTATCTATTTCCACAGCTTTGTGAACAGTAACTGTCATAATCACATTTTATGGTTTGGATGTAATAATTAAACACATGTACCTAACCTTCACATCAGTGGAGCAGTTATGTTGTTAAATTTATTCACTGATTAGGACACTGAATCCTGACCTATACCATGCAAACAATCGTTTTATATTGTTTTATATTTTATATTATAAGTTGTAGTGTACTCAGTTCAGTCAAATAAGTATAGATGTCATCTATATCATCCATCACATAATCGACATTGAATGAACCAATAAAATAATACAAGTCATATTGTATTTCAAACTGTAATCTGTCATCTTTGTCTCTTCACAGCTGCGCATGGACATGGGCGCCGGCGAGGTAATGCTGTCCTCATCTCAAGGAGTGCAGCTGAACAACCTTCTGGAGCACCACGTGTCCGTCACCCTCCAGGACTCCAAACTCACCATGACCATCGATGAGATGTTCCCCACGTTCATCCCCGTGATGGGCGCAGAGGAAGAAGAGCTCAACATCGACCTGGGCGTGTGGCTGGGAGGAGCAGGAGATCTTGAGGCCCCGTTCCTGAGCAACGCCATCCCGCCTTTCCGAGGCTGCCTGACCCACCTCAAGTTCGAATCCCATGGGTTTGACATTCTCAGCTCAGAGCTGAAAGAGTGCCACGATACCAAAGAGTCCTGCAGTGGGGAGTTTGAGGCCGGCGACGGCGAGGCCACCAGCTTCATCAGCCCTGATTCATTTGTATCTTTACCCACCTGGAGCGGAGCGAGCGGGGCGGGCCGTTCCTTGGAGTTCCTGATGAAAACCACGATTGAGGACGCAGTGCTCGCTTTCCATCCCGGCCGTGAATCAGATTTTATCGCCATAGGTGTGGTAGGGGGCTTCCTCAAAGGAGTGGTTGACCTTGGGAAAGGCATGCAGGTTCTGGACAACACCCAGGTCAAGTTGGATGACGACCAGTGGCACAGAGTGAGGCTCCAGGTGGACCAGACGTCACTTGTGATTAATGTTGATAGCCAGGCCAGCTCCCTCACACTGGACAGCTCACAAAGTTTGGACTTAGTAGGAAATCTATATTTGGGTGGGATCCAAAGGAAGATGAAAGATGTTTTCCAGGAAAGTGGCATCTTGGATCGCATGGAGGTTGAGATCACCTCGGAGTCTTTCATTGGCTGCTTCGGAGAAATCAAAGTGAACCAGAAGGACAGGAGTTTGCAGGATGCTTTGGTGACTAAGGATGTCCAGGTGAAATGTGATGGAGAGGACTATGACTACTCAAGCTACTATGACTCAGAGGCAACCACCACCGCAGCCCCTGTTCGGATTCGATACGACGACGTGGACCCAAACGAACGCCACTGCTATCCAACCGAGGGAATGCCAGAGGCTTTCCGGAATATCACCAAACTTCTTGATGTCACCCCACTGCTAGTGCCGGAGGGTGGCGACGCCTTTCTGGACATTAGCAACCTGAGCCCCACATTTGATTTAAACGCGGTAGGAATGCGGCAGTCTCAGATCATCTTCACCCTCAAGAGCGATCCCTGGTATGGACTCATGGATATGAATCTCAATACTAAACACACAAAAAAGTTCACCCTGCTTGACGTTGTCAACCAAAAAATTAAGTACCTTCATGACGGGAATGAAAAGTATGGGGATCAGATACAGTTAGAGGTGGCTGCCTACAGCAACAGCTACCTACCAGAGTGTCTGAAGACGCCACGCCAGTACACACTTCCGGTGGAGGTGGTTCCTGTGAATGCCATCCCACAACTCGGCGGTGGAGACATTATGGTAACAGAGAAGGGTAGAACCCGCCTGAGTTCTGATGTCATTCAAATAGTGGACACTGACACGCGTTGCGATGAATTGAAGATAACGGTCACATCATCACCTTCAAGGAACATTTACCTTGAAAATGACCAACAGCCAGGCAGACCCATTTCAGAGTTTACATGCAGGCAGCTGAAAGACGGACTCGTCTATTTTGTTCACAAAGGGGGCAATGTGGAGGACATTACCCTTGATGTTTCTGATGGCCATTCAGTCAGTCAATCCACAACGTTTAAGTTGTCTGTGACTGTACCACATATGACGGTAGTTACCAACACTGGCATTGTATTGTCTCAGGGTAGCAACGCTACCATAGGTGTTCAACAGCTGGCTGTCATTGCTAATCCCCGTGATGGAGATGTTGTTTATAATGTCACCCAACCTCTGCGCTATGGGGAACTGATCATTATTACAAGGAACGGCATGCCAAAACAGATCACCTCTTTCTATCAATCAGATTTGGATCAGGGCAGTGTTCGATATGTTAGCACAGACTCAAGTGACCAGGAAAACAATGTTATCGACCATATTCAGTTTGACATCCACCTGGGGCAGGCGTCCAAGTGGAACAACACTCTTATTGTCAAGATCCTTCCCTCTCCGGTAAAGATTTCTCGCCTAGACCCAGTGGAGGTTGAAGCAGAAAAGGAATGGTTTATCTCTCCTTCAGATCTTCAGGCAATTGTCAATGGGCAAATGGCTGACCCACAGATGGTCAAATATGTTCTCCTGAAGCCACCAACACTGGGCAGTCTTCAGTTCCGTGGCAGTGAGCTCTTTGAAGGCGACACCTTCACAGAGCAGGATATCCACAACAACGACCTCAGTTACATGCACAGGGTCCACAGTGCCGTGGAGAGCATGGATCAGTTCCTGTTCCGAGTGTCCGTTGGAGACCAGCAGTCTCCCATCTACACCATGCCGATTACCGTCATGGCCGACCAAAGCGCTGATTCAACTGCCCCTCATCTCACCAATGAGAATTTGGCTGTGTTGCAGGGCAGCGAGGACATTCTAAGCAAGAAATACCTCTGGGTTCAGTCGCCAAGAGCTCTCGATTTTGTCTACCGGGTTACACAAGACCCGAAGCATGGGAGACTTATCAGGGAGTCCCCGCCAGGGCAGCCTAGATTTGATGCCGGGATAAGCGTCTTCAGCAATGAGGACCTTGAGCTGGACCGACTCATTTACAAACACGACGGCTCCAAGACGGACAGCGATGAGTTTCATTTCACTGCAAGCGATGAGGCCAATGAACAGGATGCTCAATCGTCCGTAACTGGCATTTTTAGAATAACCATTCAATCAAAGAACCAGCATGTGCCCGTGCGGGTCGTCGACAAGACCTTCAACGTGGTCAGGAACGGTCAGCGCTTGCTGACCACAGACGTCCTTCAGTTCAGGGACGACGACGCCAACTTCAACGACACACAGATCGTCTACGCTCACGAGGGAATCCTTTCGGGGCAGCTGGTGTCGGCATCCAACCCCTCCCAGCCCCTCTTCCGCTTCACTCAAGCCGACCTGAGAGACAAGCACATTCTCTTTGTGCACCATGGAGCCGACCGTGAGCACTTCCAGCTGCAAGTGTCCGACGGGCTCCACCAGACGACCACACGGATGGAGCTGCAAGCCGGCGAGCCCTACCTGCGTGTGGAGAACAACACCATGGTGGTGATGGACCACGGCAGCACCAAGACCGTCGACACAACGCTGCTGAGCGCAGACTCCAACCTGGACGTCCGAGACGACGGTGAGATCGCCTTCGAGGTGACGTCCCCGCCAAGTGATGGCAGGATCATCGTCAGCGGCATCGAGGCGTTGAGGTTCACCCAGGAGGACCTCAGAAAGGGAGTCGTGTCGTATGAGCACAGCTACGAGAGCTTGAGGTCAAAGGACTCCTTTGGGTTCACCGTTCGAAGCAAGGGATATTCACAAGAGGGCACGTTCAGGATCAAGATATTCAAACAAGGGTACCTCTCTCAACCGGATGTGGTCACCAACGAGGTCCTCATCGCGTACGAGGGGGAACACACCGTGGTCGACCAGGACCATTTAAAGGTTTGTTTGCTCTATAATTATGCTTTAAACTGTATAATAAAACTGTTTATCAAAATGACTCTTTTAATGAGCCTACCTACACTGTACAATGTACGATGTACGATATGTATATCGTACAGTGTAGGTAGGGTCATTAAAGCAGTAATTATGCTTTAAACTGTACATGAAACTGTATATCATAATTACTATTTTAATGACCCTACCTATACGGTTCGACGAACAAATGCTTTTGTTTAACAAGGCCCTATTCATAAACTCATTACTGGCTTACTGAATACAATGTTATTTCTAACTTCTTTTATTTTCTGCTCTGCTTGTGGAACAAGACTCACATGACTCAAACACTGTCTCACGAGATTGTACAATATTTGTTTTCATCTCTCTCAGATTCCCCTCTCAACCACATGCAACCGCCACATGTTATACTGAACATACTGCTTTTAATCTTGTTTATGTACTCAATTGCAGTCTATTAAGTGTTGAAAATGGAGCACAAAGTATACCCTTAGGGTGTTTCTGCAGCCCCCTGTAATTTATAAGATACAGTCTGCTTGCACTCCATCTTAAAAGTAAATTATCTGAGCCTAATGTGTTTATGTAGACTGACGATAATGAGAAAGAACAACATTCAACAAACTGTTTGGAAGACAATGTGGAAAACCCCCATTTTACTATATAGTAATTTAGCACTATACCCTTTTATCCAAAGCAACAGCAAATTTATCTCGGGGCCAGCATATATATGAGCAGATTCCAATCACGCCTTATGCTTTAGGACAATGCATATTCTGATACAAACTGAATGTTAAAATGGCTATTCTACTATTAGACTATTGTGCACAACTCTAACTTCCTCTGCAGTACCAACTCTTACACATGAATCCTTCTGAGCTACACAAATGTCCATCGTTTAAGACTTTTGCTGGTGCCTCTTTCAGGTTGAGCAACCAGACATCCTCCCCTCAGAGATGGTGTTCACCATCAAGGGGCTTCCCCGCCTGGGTCACGTGGTCATGTTGGTGAATAATTCGGACAGGGCCGACACCATGGTGCTCGACTACTTCCACACGTTCACCCAGGACGACATTGACGAGGGCCGGATCCTCTATGTGTCCGCCTCTCAGCAGGTCTGTCAATCATCCCAACTTCTCAGTTCACCCTCTCCACATACCTGCCTGTCAACTAAGGAGCAGCACACCATATCCACTACTATTGGATATGATACTATTGAATCATTTAGTGGAACCATTCTAAGGGGTTAGGCAGCACCTTGCTGAAGGATGCTTACAGGTTATGTGGCCCACGTCTATGGTGCCTGTCCTCCTATTAATCCCAGATGAGAAATGTGGTAAATGTGTTTCAATTCCAGCACAGGTAGACCCACAAGTGCACGATTAAAGCAGTCTAAAAGGTCCATTATGTGGCGCATGCATTAGGCTCTCTGCTCTCGCTCACGGTTCTCCCAACATTCGGTTCCGGGCCTTCCAGGGCAGTGACGTCTTCCGGGCAGACGTGAGCAACGGCTTCACCAGTGTGGAAAACCTGGAGGTGACGGTGAACATCGTGCCACGCTTCATCCCCCTCCATGGAAACAACTTCACCGTGAAGGAGGGCCTTGCCGTGTCCATCAACACGGAGATCCTCAACATCTCCCATCCCTTCTACGAAGACGCCAACATCGACTTTGAGGTGGTGGAGCCTCCGCGGCACGGCGACCTCCGCTACCAGGACAGCACTGTGCACGAGCTGACTTACTTCACCTGGGAGGAGGTGAGCAGGGATGGGGAAAGGGTGGAGCTCACCTGCTTCACCTGGGAGGAGATGAGCAGGGGGAAAAGAGAGGGAGGAGCTTGACTGCTTCACCTGGGAGGTGGTGAGCTGGGGGTAGGAGGGGGAGAGGGAGGAGCTTAACTGCCTCACCTGGGAGGAGGTGAGCGGGGGGGGGGTGAGGGAGGAGCTTAACTTCTTCACCTGGGAGGAGGTGATCAATGGAGGGGAGAGGGTGGAGCTTAACTGCTTCACCTGGGAGGAGGTGATCAGGGGAGGGGAGAGGAGAGGGAGGAGCTTAACTACTTCACCTGGGAGGGGTTGAGGAGGGAAGGGACGAGGTGGAGGTGAGGGTGGAGGGGAAGGAGGTGTTAAACTTCTTCACCAGGGAAAAGGAGAAGAGGTGAAGGAGGGAGTAAGAGGTGAGTGAGGGGGGTAGGAAAGAAAGGGAGGATAAAAGAAAGCTGGTAGGAAGGGAGGCACTGAAAGACAGAAAGAGCATGCATGCCTGAAGAATGAAATAGTGGTGGGATCTGCGGTCTCACACAGCATTAGAAATTCAGTAACTTTAACAAAAGATATATCAGAGCAACTCAAATTCAATATAAAGATTCTGCGTTTTCTTTCTGGTATTGGATTGTGGTTTGTTCATGAACGAGCAAAAAACTCATCAAAGGTCTAAAACTCACTTTTTGTCTCCTAGGATGTGACTCAACACTTCCCAGTAGCCCGCTAAATACACAGTGCACCATGACTACATACAGCATCACAACTACACATTATAACTACCCTTTCCTGCTTTCTAATTTCCCCAGAATGCCTTCTTACCTTCTTTGATCACAAAGTCTCTTCAAGAGAGTGGTCATCACCGCAGAATTCTCCTAACTTGATGTTACATATTTTCCGCTCTACTGTCTCTCTCATGGTTTGTACGTGTAATACCAGACAGAACAAGAAAGAGAGAGTGAAAGAGAGAGAGAGTGAAAGACAGAGAGAGAGTGAAAGAGAGAGTAGGGAGAGAGAGAGAGAGAAAGGGAATCCTAAGATTGCCACGCGATGAGCTTGTCTTCCACCCTGTGGTTTTGGGGTAGCCGGTATATATATACAGTATATGGGGCATAATTACTAGTGGAAAGACATATATTTGTAATGTTGTAAAGAGGGATGGTTAGTCATGCGCCGTATACCTCCTGCATGTAGCGCTGCTGTTCTTTGTTCTGTGCGCTGCTGCATTGTGGAAAAATTGACAGGACCTTGGAACCCCCGGAAGCCAAAGGAACGGGGCTCGATGCATGTGCTCCCATAACGAGAGGCCCCTCTCCCCACTCTGAGTACTGCCAGACCATCTCTCTGTATCTTTGTCTCTCTGTCTCTATGAGTTTCTGTCTCTATGACTCTCTCTCTCTCTCTCTCTCTCTCTCTCTCTCTCTCTGTCTCTCTCTCTCTCTCTCTCTCTCTCTCTCTCTCTCTC
>JAOPJL010000162.1:3800176-3816018 GCA_027123545.1 Trisopterus esmarkii | reverse complement strand
GTGTGTGTGTGTGTGTGTGTGTGTGTGTGTGTGTGTGTGTGTGTGTGTGTGTGTGTGTGTGTGTGTGTGTGTGAAAACAAGACATAGCCATTCTCAAGATTTATGTGTGAGCAAATAGCTCACACATTTGTGTGAGAAAATGCTTTTCTCTCTAAAGACACCACTGGTTGCTACTGGTAGCCATCAAAATATGTTGAATAAAACCTAGTGGCACAACAGGAAAGCTCTCGAGCATATGTCGTTCAAGTCCATGAAGTGAAAGCTTGATAACGAAACGGTTATACCGAATGACACACGTCAATTTCTGTATTGTAGATTATTGTGTATACGTCAACACAATGTCAACTTATTGTGAAGACATGACAAAACATAAACATGTTTTTTCTGCATAAAACAACACAGATAAAGAACAGTTTTAAATTGAGTTTGTTTGATCTGTTTCATGACGGACGTGGAGTTCCTCTGACACCCAAGATTCCCACAGAACCAGTTTTGTATGAACTCTGTGTTGCCATAGGAGTCACAAACGTCAACACAAGTCAAGTAACCCATTTAATTAATGATGACACCGCTGCAGACCACATCCACCATACAATGCTGTTTCCGCAAATTATAGGGTTGTTAGCTATAGGGATGGATGGGTAGATGCTTACACAACATAACAGTGACATTTGACTGCAAGCGTAACAATTGACCATTTCAAATGACAATTAAATACTCTAGCCTATTATTTAAAGCAACCTGCCAAAAGTTCAAAGGTCAAGGAGCAGGTGAGCCATCTTGCTCAACGATGCCTACAGGCAGGCTGCATTAGGGAATCGAACCCAGTACGTTTCAGTCGGGGGCGGAACACCATTCCCCCCCCACACCATCACTGCCCCCTGACACGCTAGAGCCGATGACACCGGGCACTGCCCGGTTTTAAACCTGAGCCGGCCACAGGCTCGGATTTCACCCTGCATGAGAGGTCACCAGACCGCCCTGATACCAACCACACAAAGCAGGTTGGTTTCTCGCTGTTGTGTTCCCCTAAACGCAGCCCTTCTGCTGAATGGAGCCGCTCACAAAGGCGCATCATTTGACAGATTAATAGCGCTCAGTTTTCCATCCAATTAGGTCAACGCTAAAGGGCCGTGCCAGAAAACCATTTAGCATTTTCCTTACCGCGGACACTGGTGTGTAGTAGGATAATCTAGTCAGTGGCTAGGTCCCGAAAGGTCAAACCGCAAAGAATGCAGTCTACCTGTAACACTGCAGATCCCTGTATATCTGAAGAACGATCTGTTCTTAAGAGATACGGGTGTTATTTTTTATGAAAGCATCTCTTTAAGGAACTTACTGTTCCTAATCACAATGCTTCATTGTACAGGGCCGAGACAGAAAGCAGTTACGCACAGATCCGGATAAACAGACAGACATTCTAAAAGGCAAATTAGCCTGGACAACACCTCGTTTGCCTGTTGCACCACACACCCTTCTCTTTACAACAATGGAACGTTATCCGATGCCTCGTTCCTCATGCTTTCAAGTCAGATAACACCCTTTGACAGCAAGACCAGTGCCCGCAGACTCACAGCAGCTGTTCCACTGGTAGGCGGTAGACCCAACCCTCGCACACCAGACTTGCGGATTTGAAACCGGTTGGTACTTGATATAAACTGAGAAACAGACCTCCACTTTAAAATGCTTCTCACTTCTTCATTCAAAAACCCCCTCCCCCCCCCCCCCCCACACACACACACACTTAAAAAAAGTTTTTGTGTGAAGTTGGATGTCAATTTAGAACAATCATATTCTGTATTGTATGTGTGGGCAGTGGTTCAAGCTTAATCTTAGCCAATAGAGTTCCTTAAATTGTCCCAAACACAGAATCTGGATTACTATTGAGAAGACCAATGCATCTCATCAGTAAATCATCTTTTCACCACCGTAGATCTGTGCTCTAGGGGTTCCCTTCACAGCCTGCTGGTCCAGACAGTAGTTTCCGGTCTGCCTCGGCTCTCTCTTGGCCCCGCTTCAGTCCCTGCCCTGCCAACACATCTGCACTCTACAGAGTACACAGAATACAAAAAAACCTGCTGTGGGGGATGGAGAGCCCCTGTGGGTCAGCTCCTCTTATTGGACGGTTCCAATCACGTGACCTTAATTTCCGTAGAAGACTTTCAAGCTTGTCGTCTCGAGTGTTTGTTTGCCAAACTTTGTATAATAAACTAAGCATCCAGTGGTTATTAGTCTAATTATAATGGTGGAAAAAAAGGGACCAAGATAGTGGCATGGAATGTGCTGCTGTATACAAGTACACAAACAAAGTCCCAAACACACAAACGTTCTTGGTCTCTCCGATGCGGAGGCAGAACCATTGAGTCTGGAGGGGCCCATCTCTGTTAAAAGCTACACCTGGGTGCCACCTGTAGGCCCCTTTCCACACCTGCTGTAGGAGATATTATAGTCCGTAACTTCACGCCTGTTACTATTTTCATATGAGACGGTTTGGCAGAGGATCCAGCGATCCAACTTCTGAGTTTTAAAAGGAGTAATAGTTTAAAGCTGTTTCGATGAGTTGTTATCTGCTGTGTGGAATAATGCCGTAATGTACTGTAACATAATGTAATGCAGAGCTCTGTGTTCAGTAACGAAGCCAGGGCAGCTGGACAGATATGACTGTTGTTTAGACTCCCTCGAGAGGCCTACCCGAGATTAAAGAAAATGAGCTTTAGAAACAGACAAGGGGGGAAATTGCACAATGGCACATAAGATTGTACATAGGCTTGTGGCATGTAGACACTATACTGAAGAATGTACAGCATAGAGTCAAAAAGTGAGCATTTTAGGATAATTAAAACAATATCTGCCTCCACCACACCCATATATAAGCACACAAAACCTCAAACCTCAAACACTATGCATTGTTTTATTGGTGCCACATGCAGTCTCCAGAACCACACCACATGAGGCACATATACATTACATTCATGAGTTTAAATTCACAAGATATAAATAACTGTAGACACCAAGGCCTCATAGTACTGAGGAGAGAAGGCAAGGATCCTCCAGTCGTTGTTAGGGGGTTTGAGTCCCAGCCAAGAGCTTTGACTAAGAAACCCCATGACTGCTCATTAATAATATAAATCTGGAAAGAAATCACTCAGTACGTTTACATGCACAGCCTAATCCGATTAAAGCCATAGTTTGACTATGCTCCACTTTTGGACAACTGCAATTGTCCGGTTCATTGATTCATTGGCCGAAGCATCTCGGCTCAAGTCACCTCAAAACAAAAGTTTTTTTCTTCCAATGTGTTTACGATCTTTATTCATTCATTGCGCCGTGGCCAAACTGATGGGGATATTCTCTGATATTATGAATTTTAAAGACTCTGTCGGGTCGAAGTGAATTGACAGGTGTCTACTAAAAACATCTTTCTCCCGTCAGAGCAGCCCCTCGACTATCGTCTCCATCTACTTCCGGCTCACGGCCCCCGGAAAAGATCTCGAGCATGCGCAGAACGCATAGTCCAATCCCAATACGTACATGCCCGCTTAATGCGAGCATCAGTCGAATAATCTAGGGGTCTTAATTCGATTATGTGAAACCCAATTCAACTAGATTTTACCTCGACTAAGTGTATACATGCATCTTAATAATCCAATCATAGTTGGACTAACAATAATTCAACTTTCTTGAGTGTCATGTAAATGCACGTGTCCCTATCAATGAGAAGGGCGGAAATTAGGAAACAGATTAACATGGGTTTCATTGTTTTTCTGAGTGTTGCCTCAGCTGCAACACTAGCCCCGCTGGTCAACACATGTTCATCTACAGGAGGGGTGGGGGTCTAAAGTCTCCATTTTACTTCCTTGTCGAATGGCCACCATATGTCTCTACGACACTGCTTGCAAGCATTTATCTGCACCAGTGTCTGTGATTCTTAGCATGGTCTAGCAGAAGTCATATTGTCATAAAAATGTAAACATAGACGGAAAGACAAAGTGGCCTCTTGGTCAGTCTGACGTCTATCTAAAAGACATCAGAAGTGATACGGTTTTTCATCATACAGCCCCGCCCAACTCAAAGGGAGCGATACCTACTGTGACTCACTGGGCTGCAATAAAGCCAATATTGACAGTAGCCTCATAAAATGACCTAGCTTGAAAAGATTGACTTTGCACAGTCAAGAGGCGGAATTAGAGGAAGGCTTTCAAAATAAATGAGGACTTCTCCTGACATTTTTTCTCACTCATCTAAGTCTACACAGTTAAAGACTGTTCTATAATCCTAAAAGAACAAGAAAAGACAACATTCAAGCTGTCTTATATATTCGTATAATAATAGATTCAATTCCACAATTAAAGTATTCTTTAATTTTCCTTTAGAAGAAAGTGTCATTATGAAAAAATAAAATATGATTGGCATATGACGCGGGCCCTCTGTCACTGATGTAATGTAACCGAATACATAATGACCTTTCAGAGCCCAATCTTTGACCAACATCGACCAACACCCTCTTTGTGCTGGCTACCTTCCTGACGGAGGCATTTAGTGCTTGATACCAATGTTGGTTTAAGTAGGCAACACATTGTGTTGATATGCTGAGGTCAAACTAGCTTTGTTCCAGATGCTTCTAGCATCATTCTGGAATTATGCTAGCATGTGGAGCTAAACTAGCTGTTATCAGAACAAATGTTTTCACATTGATAAACAAACATACACTGCATGTATATAGCACTATTCCAGCAACCAGGGCCGCACATTTTCATAAGCTTTTCCTCCCTTAATCTGAACAAAAGTCAAACAACCACCTAAGAAGAAAGCAATGGATCCTGACATCTGGAAGGCGGTTCTGGTTTTAAAGCTAGCATGTTAGTTTTTGTTATTTCCTCATTTTGTTTATATTCCTACACTTTTCTGAACAAACTCTGTCACAGGAATTGAAAAAGAAAACACTTTGTCAGTTGAGTTTATTTGAATTCCCTCTCGGGAGTGCAGGGTTAGACCTTATTGAGCTTACGCAAAGAAATTACTGCAGTGGGTACAAACCTAACCTCAACCTAAAACCTCAACCTATAACCTACATCTCTTTCACCCGGTACTGCTATCGGTCCCATCTAACGAAGACCGCTCCCTGCCACTGTTAGCAGCAGGGTTCCTTGTCGAGACATGGTCGATGAGCTGCGATATTTCACAAGGAAGAAGTCTTTGCAGTGGCCAAATCACAGCTGCCAAACCACAGCTGTCTAACCTGTCCTGCTGGTCTCCCTTATAGAAGGGCATTAAGGGTAGTTTCAAAATCAAATGTTGCTGCATACCGGAAAGAAACGTATCGGAATGTACGAAATAATCCCATCGTGTGACCAATCAAATCACTGAGAGGAATCGGGCAGGATATCTGAGACTTTAAAAGCTTGGAAGGGAATGTCAGACGTGATATAATCCACTGAATGTTGTGCAACACTAATGAATTATACAGTTTTACTGGCTGTTGCAAATCAAAGCTTCCTTTCCCCCCACAACGAAAATAAACACTTTGGGGAGAAACGTGACCCCATGTCCAACATCAGTATGACCTTCATCTTCGTTACGTTCTATTGAACCTGAACAATGACAAGCCCCCACATGATAATGTCAATTGAGAGATCAGATTTCACCCTAAGCTTCCTCTCCAATTACTTTCATCATCAGGGCTAGCCAGAATGTGTTAGCGTATGTCTCAGGTTATGTAACAGAACCTGTCATGTCAACTTTTTCTTATGGCAGTAATCTACACATTAGTTTTCTGATAATGAAACTCTTCCAATAACAAACACAAGGAAGTGTGTGTGTGTGTGTGTGTGTGTGTGTGTGTGTGTGTGTGTGTGTGTGTGTGTGTGTGTGTGTGTGTGTGTGTGGTTGTGAGAGAGACATGTATGTGTGTGTCTGTGTGTGTGTGTGAGAAGAGGGTCAAGCTAGGACAGGAGGTGAAAAGTAAAACAACTTGAAACCTTAACTATTCCCATTGACTGAAATGTCAAACTTCATTCCATCACCTCTACTGTTTGGTATGATAAATGTGTGTTTGTGTGTTTTGTAGGAAGGGGTTACACACCTTTGAGCTATACCACATATAATTAACCTAAGACAAATACACATGGCATGTTGACACACAGCTCTTAGCTGGAAAGGTCATTAAAAGGACTTTTAAACAATTGTAGCTATTTTTTGCCTACTGGACTTGGAAGAATCCTGCGGGAAGGTTGTAGTTTAAACAGCCTCTGATAACGTCTTTGATTATAAACAAGTTGGAGACAGGAAACAGGAAGAGGCGAGAGGGAATGACCTGGCCAAATTACCCCAGGCTGTAATCACACCTGGGTTGCTAGAAGGCTTGGCACGACCATGGTTAGCCAACTACCTCGAAATGCCACTAAGTACTTTGTTGGTAACGACGCCCAACATCGGCACTATTATAACTGGACTGTGACTGTGGGGCAATTCGAGACCCTTTCCACCACCGTCCTCCACAGCCATCCTCCGCCAGGTTCCACAACACAAAAGCTGTAAACAAAATGTCAGATGATCTTAAAAGACAGACCTACTGAATGCTCATTACCTTTCTGTAGATGGATTATGTCAGGGAAGTTGGCCAGCAGCCCCTGGTACAGCGAGAGCTTGTCCAGCATTAGGAAGAGGTCGAACTTGGGCTGCTCTGCGAACATCTCGCCCAGGTTCTCGTACGTGCGTCCCGTGTGCGAGATGGCGTTGTTGAGCGGCTCTGAGCTGTGCGGGGGCTCAAGCATGAACGCCTGCGACAGGGACTGGAAGGCGCCCCCGAGCCGGTGGAACTCCTTCCGGAACTCCCCCAGGTGCCTCCGCACCATCTCGGAGGCGCCGTGGGTCAGCTGCATGACGCTGTCGTCCATCTTCTTGGTGAAGGTCTTGAAGGAGTCCACGCGCTCCTCCACGTCCTGCAGGTCCTGGTGCTCGTTGGGGATCTGGAAGGTGAGCATGAAGTGGGCGCCCACCATCTCGTCCTTCTCCGCCCGCCGCTTGCCCAGCTTCCACTGCTTGTCGTCGGCGCACATGAGGAAGTGCTCGAAGCCCTCGTACTGCGACAGCACCGGGTGGCTGGTCATGTGGTTCATCCACAGGATGAGCCGTCGCTTGCGCTTGTCGATGAAGTCCTCCTCGAAGCGGCCCGTGGCCTGCTTCTCGGGCAGGTGGGGCACCGAGATCACGGTGAACTTGTGCAGCAGCCGGTTGTACAGCCAGTCAAAATGTTTGTAGCGCCGGTACACGGCACCGTCGGTGTGGCTGGGCGTCACCCGGTACGAGATGTAGGTCTTGATGCCCTTGAACTTAGTCTGTTTGGTGGGGTCCTCGATGGAGCAGGAGAAGGGCTGGGGGCTCTCCTTCCACTGGGGCCCCGTGGGGCCGATCTCGATGGTGTACGACTCGGCGATCTTGGCCATCATGGGCACGTCGCCCAGCACGAAGGCCTCGACCCCCGAGCGCACGAAGCTGGAGAAGCGGTTCAGGTTTCTGCCCACCATGCTGCCCTTCCGCGAGCTGGAGATGCTGTCCTGCCTCTCCATGCGGGGCTTGGCCCGGTAGTGCACGTTGGGGTTGTTGGAGTTGGGGATGTGGTGCGCGTGTCCGTTGGGCCCGCCGCCACCGCCGCCGCTCCGGCGGTGGCTCGGGTCGTCGTCCTCCACCACCGTGGAGCTGTCGTCCCAGTCGTCCCAGTCATCGTCGTCGTCGTCGTAGTAACCCTGGTGGGGGAGGAAAGAGGTGGGGGTGTTCGGTGTGGAGGGGAAGTGAGGCGAGTCGTTGCCAAGGGAGCCAGCGGGGCTGATGGAGCTGTCGGTCAGGTTGGAGTTGGATCGCTGTCGGAGGATCTCCACATAGGAGGCCGGGAAGAGCCCCTTTTCACCACGGCTGTTGACCCCCTGCAGCCAGCCGTCCACAGAGTTCTCGTCGAAGATGACAAGCTCCTCGTTCTCCTGTATGCTGAGCTCCTCCTTGTTTTCACTTTGGAACGTGTAAATGGCTTTGGCTTTTACAGACATGTTTGGGTTCAGCACAGCTTTCTCCAGAATCATGAAATTCTATCAGCACATACTGCATGCGTTGTTGCGTGGCTGTCTACCGCTTAACGCATTGTTGGTTACAGACACTATCCCATATACAACATTCCCACTGATCTCATATCTCATTTCAACCATTTAACACTGTTTGAGATGGCGTGGGAAGCTCAAATTAAACAACGCCCGTGAATGTTAAAGTTACACAAAACTTTTATATGTAAAAAGACACTGCTCATAAGTCAGAAGAAAATGCCTACATGGTCACGCATATAAAATCCGTGAGGAATACGGTTGTCAGCTTAACTCTTTTGAGACAGTACTTCGTAGCCTATATGACGTATGTTTGTTTATTATGGTTAAAGGTTATAATGTTAAAAAACGTAATGCATATTTAACAATACATGGTTAATAACATAATGGGTTGTGAGCTCATTGTGCATGGCTAAACAGGTAAAAAAAAAAAAAAAAACGCTGCGCTGGTGGATGTAATCCTTCAAAAAAAACAACCAAAACAAAGTATTGCAGACTTGCGTAATGAAATCACCCGACAGTCGAATTGCATCCGTCCATTAGAAGAGATCCACGGTAGAAATGTTTCCAAGACAAGTCGACCCGTTCGGGATGAGGACGACCGGGTGGGTAATGGTAACCCTTTGCATTTTGAGCTGGCTCTACATTCCCTTGGATAGAAACTCGCTCTGTTTTCTTTGTAAACAGGTTCTTCTGGCGCATCTTCAGTCCTGACTTCGGGTAAAACCAGCGGAGTTGGCCATTAAAGTGATATCAATCCCACTATTGATCACCGAGAGACATTGCAGAAATATATCCCAGGATGTATGTCTATGCGCTAGGCAACAAAGTACTAACTACTCTTTCCATGACGTTAGGCTTGGACAATTGAGGCAAGTTCTTTCTTTTTTTTTTCAGCCGCTGCTTTTCATTCTTTGAACACCAGAAAGACTCAACACTGCCCCCATCGTGAGAGGCACGTCATTGACACAAACAGCCTTGGAAATAATAATAACAATAATAATAATACTAATACTACTACTACTACTACTACTACTACTACTACTACTACTACTAATAATAATAATAATAATAATAATAATAATAATAATAATAATAATAATAATAATAATAATTAGATGGTTTGAAATATACTTTGTCCTTAATTTCACGATGACATGAATGTTGATAGACTTGTATTGATACACTGTGGTTTATTAGGGCTATAGTTATGGTTGTTCAAGACTGTTAAGAAAGAAAATATCAATATAATACAGCCACATTCAGGCTTATCTTTTAATGTGTAACACAAAGCCACATGACTTACTCAAAAAAGGTTTGCTGTGGACTATAATTCATGTGATGTTCGTGGCGCTCATAATGTAGGTTGAAACTCTCATAACCTACATCCATGCTCGAGTGACGACGGGCGCTTTTAACGAACATCCAATGATCGCGATACGTTCGCGGCAATACGTCTGTAAGGGCGCCATATTGGGGCGGTTTATCCACCTCAACTACCCATATACCGGTGTAAACATGGGACATAAAAACCTCCTAAGTCAAAATACCTGTGCAAAATTCAAAGTTAAATGCAATACATATGTATTACCTTTAGTCATACGTTTTTGGTATACTCAATGAAATAAACATACGTATTCTTTTCTTTTCTTTCTATTCTTTTCATTATTACTGTTAGGGGGCTCTAGCCATAGTCTGCATTCACGGTTCATGTTCTTACATATTTATAATGATACCAAACGACCTTCTCAAGATGGCGCGGCGCAGATGCTTTATGAACTACCAATGAGGCGCCTGGGTTTCTGTGGGAAAATGACATCCTGACGTCCCGGCAGCATCTCGCTCGTAAGGTATCGATGCTATTAATGCATTTACCCTTGTTGTTTCATCAATCTGTGTTGATTCTGAACATAGAGTGTGCGGTTCACGTACCATAATCATGGGTCTGTAGCGATGAAGAGTCAAGTCATCTTACTTTCTCTGCACGCTAAGTTGGATAGCTAGCAAAATATACGTTAGCTGGAGATGCAACCTCATGGACGTGCTGCGTTTCTAGATAGATAAATAAGAGGCCAAGACATATACTAGTTTATTGTTCACACGTAGTAGTGTAACTAGGTAGTAACTAGTTATGTGGCAGTTTAGTTGCTGTGTGCATGCCAAACGTAACGTTTGAATTTCGTAACGAGAAGCTAGTTGGAATAACTTTAGATTCATCATTCTTCAACTTCATTCATTCAGTCGTGCTCCATAATAAGCTGAATTAAAGATGTCATACAGTGCGAGCAGCAGTGACTTTCACGATCCATATAAATCATTCGTATGTAAAGGAATGTGTGAAATAAATAAAACCACTGTAACGTAACTTTTATCAATATGGAGTTTCAGTTTACTTTTTAATATTAAAGATTCGAATCAATCCTCATGCTCTGCAGAATAATTTAAGCATACGAGGCAACTCAACTTTTACCTATTTTTTTATATTGTTTCATGGTTGTATGTCAATGTGACGACCTTTCAGAAAACGACGTAACAAAAACACACCCAAGAACTTATGCAGTATGTATAACAAAAATACTTTGTCAGTATTGAAATAGGACCCACCTCGGGAGCAATCACAAACGCTTATGTTCTTACTCTCAAATCGGTCAATTTCTTTCCAGCAGTACCACCTGCCACCATGGACGACCTGACCAAAGCCCTGTCTGCCAGCTTTGCGGTCTCCAAGGTGCCCAACAGTACGGCGTGTGCCCACCCCCGCCTGGCTCAGTACAAGAGCAAGTTCAGCGTGTTGGAGCAGAGCGAGAGACGCCGGCGGTTCCTGGACCTTCAGAAAACGTGAGTCTGTGTACTTCAATCCATGACATTCAACTAGACCTATGTGTCAAAGAGTTCCAATGGGATGGTTTGGCTGACAGAATTAAAAGGATTTCTGATTGTGATTCTATTAAATATGCTATCAGTGTTATTGTGCATTATAGTGGCCATGGGTGTTGACCAGATGGAAATTTCATCAAAATGTTGTCTACATAGGCAGGCTTGTTGCAAAAGAGCTAAAACTGAAGCATTTAGTGATGACTACTTTATTTATGTTGATTGTTTACGCTAACACAGTCGTTTGTTTGCATCCGAGTGTACACGCACATGCTCTTCTGTCTTACTGTTGTAACTTGTTTATGCTTGATTAGACAACTGTTGCATTTAGGCCATTGTTTTTTGTTTGTGAATTCTGTTTGTGTATAAAAATGTGTGCGTGTCCCTGTGCAGCAAAAGGCTCAACTATGTGAACCATGCTCGGCGCCTGGCCGAAGGAGACTGGGCAGGGCCAGACAGCGATGGGGAGGAGGAGGAAATGGAGAAGAAGGAGGAAGGAGACGGGAAGAAGGAGGAGGTGGAGGATGACGAAGAAGGGATGGAGATAGAGAAGAGGAAGTTACCAAGGCATTATGCAAACCAGGTTGGTGTGTTTTGTGTGTGGATTGTAAACGCCCCAATAAAGAGACATTGTTGTTTTTTTCAAGAAACACTGGGCAGGATTGTCTAGTCACTCTGGTGTTACACTCCAAGCGGAAAGGTTCTGAGTTTAGAACCCAATGTCTTTCTGCCTAACCCCTTCCTACTCCTCAATGATATCTGAGCAAAATAATATTAAACTAAACTATCTTTTTTTGCCAAAAGGGGGCACTGTTGCTCTGCTCTTAATGTTTTCGTCCAGTGGAATCCTTTTTGACAAATCATACCGGCTTGTTTTTGTTTACTTTTGTATATCTACATGAAAAATACAGGATGTGTTTTTGTTCTTCTTTTAGCTGATGCTGTCAGAGTGGCTGGTGGATGTCCCTACAGAGTTGGACACTGATTGGCTAATGGTGGTTTGTCCCGTTGGGAAGAGATCACTCATTGTTGCCTCTAAGGTAGGAGCCTTCTGCAACTGATTTCTTACTTTGAAAAAAATATTATATGTGTTCACTGGTATTTCAGGAAGTAACAAAGCAAAGATCTTGAAGGAGCCACTGGTGAAGATCAGTTTTATGTGAAGATATAGCTACATTATCTGTCACCATTTCAAATGTTGCTTTTGATGCTCTTCAGAATACTTGCCAGAAGGAACCAGGCTTCAGCCCAACCCCAAATTAAAACAGGAACAAAAGGGGCTTATTCTTAGGGGTCAGCTCATCTGAAACACATTTCTTAAGAGGGAAATACAGGGGGAAGGAAGATCCTGTAGCGGTTACCAGCGTCCATTCAGGTTCTGCATTCCTAGTATTCAGACTAAATTTAACAATCCCCCACAAAGGCTTGTCTTTCCCATCGAGGCCTGACGGCTAGGCTGAAGGAGTGCTCTGGCATGGTCACACATTGACAATCACTTAGTGTACAGTAGAAACAAAACAATATGCATAAATGACAAGAGTATTAACGCTGAAAATACTTGAATAACAAGTGGGTTGACTCAATCTCTTTGGGAACTCTTAATACCATCATGTTGCAAACTAAAACTTTTCGCTTGAGGGCATCAGGCTAAAGCTTAGCTGATGCTAAAGTGAATCCCTAGTGTGTGTTTGAGTGTGCCTTTCTTTTTTGACACGCTAACAGGGTGTATTTCCTATCTCCTATTGTGAAAAGTGCTGCCTCTTTTTGTATCGTTGATACTGTTAATGTTTATGCACAATCCTGTCAGCATTGTCGCTGTCGTTGTCCTATACATCTTGTATGTGTATGTAACTAATAAAGTTGTTGAATCTTGAATCTTCTTTCTGTGCAGGGCTCCACTGCAGCGTACACCAAGAGCGGCTACTGCGTCAACCGCTTCCCCTCGCACCTGCCCGGCGGGAACCGACACAACTCCGCCCTGGGGAAAGGTGGGTGGATTAACATACCCGTTGCTTAGCGACAGAGTTAAAGCTAAACAAATGTTTGCTGGGAAAATAAGGGTTTATTATCATTGACTCCGAACTTGGCAAGTCACCAAAAATAATTTGGAGGTCATTGATAACTCATGGAAATGAGTTACCAATGAACAATGACCTACCTCTCTTCTAAAGAGGGAACATCTAAATATTTTCAGAAATATATATGAATGAGAGGGTTTGGTGTCAGATGAAACTGGACAATTTCCCTATATCCTCCAGTAACGTGGTATAAACGTTCTGACCATTAATATTGTAGCGGGGTGCATCATCTATTGTCTCAGCACATTGTTACAAACTGTAGACTTTTCATTTTGACGATTTGAGTTGTTCCTTCATGCCAACCTCAAACCCTCCACGCACCAAGTCTTCGTGCCTACATACTAAGTACCTCTTGTATGGCCGTTTTCCGCAGACTACACGATCCTGGACTGCATCTACAGCGAGGTGGACCGGACCTTCTACATGCTGGACGTCATGTGTTGGAGAGGCCACCCTGTTTACGACTGCCCCGTGAGTCTGCTCCACAGTTACCCAGAATCCCTTGTTGGCCGTACATCTCCTCCCCTTCCGTGAGCACCAGGGCTATCTGCTCTGCACGTGTGCGTCAGCCCTCCCAAGGTGGCTTCAATGCGAGTTTTTTTTCTGTTAATGACTTGGTAACGGCGTGCTTGTTTTGTCATCAACAGACCGAGTTCCGCTTCTACTGGCTTCAGTCCAAGGTGGAGGAGGCAGAAGGTCTGGCTGTGATCACGAAACGCAACCCGGTCCGTATCCAACCCCCTCTCCCCAAACCCTCAATGCTTACGTTTAGCCACTTTGCTCATCACTCAATGTTATGGGCATTTTTGAGGTTGTTTTGAGGACTTGTTTATATTATTTTGATTTAGTTCATTGTGTTCAGGATTGTCCATATTCAAGCTAATTGTATTTATAATCATTTAACAATCTTTATGTTGCAGTCTATGTGACACAAAGTACAAAGGACTTTTTACACGGTAAAACAAATCCGAATCAGTAGAGCTGCGATATATCTTAGCCAATGGCCTACATCCTCCCTGTATCTTTATATCTTATGTTACCTGGATGCATGTCAACAGGTTGATGGTATCCCAAAGGCTCAGAGTAAACACTCAGAGACTGTTTATCTTTCCTGTCATGTGAATGTGTTCGGGGATAACATGTTTGTTTACTGACTCCACAGTTCCGGTTTGTGAGTCTTCAAAGTACGGAATGTACTGCAGAATCAATCCAGAAGGCTCTGATCACAGACTACGACTTCAACGTGAGTCTGGTCTATTCCACAAATGTGTGTCGGTTGAAGATCCCATTTATTGATGTGGTTGGAAGTCCTTCAATAGATCTTCTTTTGAAATGACTAAATCCTAAAGGATGAATTCGCTATTTTTCAACATGGACCCTATTTAATAATAATCTTGGGTCCAGGCGACTGTTCCAGACAACGATGACTCACTCATGGGTCCCGTATTGAGATTGTTATTTTAGGTGCCCGACAATATTATAGCAAGGATCCCTTTCCATAATGAAAGAAAGGGACAGAGAAATACTACTTTTTTTCATTATAGCAAGGACCCCTTATCATAATGAAAGAAAGGGACAGAGAAATATTACTTTTTTTCTTCAGCTTACTCTTAAACCGGTCTGCGTCCGCGATCTCTTTTTCGTGTACATGTTTTCTAATTATAAGCCAATCTGTACCTCAATAATCCCAGATGGGACATTTGTTCCATCTCCCATAGTTTTGGTTATATACCTCACCGATACACACACTGTGGAGTACATGTGTGTCAAACGTCCTCAAGCCAACCCCAGCTGGTTCTCCTTGTGCTTCCCAGGTGGACGGCCTGCTGTTCTACCACCGCCAGACCCACTACACCCCGGGCAGCACCCCACTGGTGGGCTGGCTGCGGCCCTACATGGTGCCCGACATCCTGGGCATCCAGGTGGCCGACGGGCCCCTCACCGCCCGGCCAGAGTACGCCGCTCACCAGCTGCAGCAGATCCTGGAGCACAAGAAGCCGTCCAGCGAGGTGCGGCCGGGGGCCCTGGATGGCGGCTACGAGCTGGAGTACCTATCCACGCCCAGCGCCCCGGAGGCGGAACCGAAGGCGGAGCCGGAGCCGGGCGCCCTGCCCCACCCACCCGTCATTAGGGAGGTTGGGATGGAGGGCTGAGCGGCCGGAAGGGTGCGGGACTCTGGGCTGCTGGGGGGTTGTCTGCCGTCTGGGGCCGGTGTCTCCTCTCTTCCCCCTGGAAGTGTTGAGGTGGATCGACCGGTGAAGCGAATGGGTGGGGAGCTGTTGGACCCAGTGTTTCTCAAGACCCAGTTAAACCCGGCTCATCCGATCTTCTGGGATCTTCTGCTGACTCGAAACCCGATGCTTTGAGTTTGATCCCAAGGGAGGTCTTGAGACAAGTTACTGCGTGTTTCTACTGGTTAATGTTGAGACAGGGGTTGAGTCACGCAGTTGCCAGAGTTTGTTATTGGTGGGAAGGGTTCCCTTTAAGTTGTAATTGAATTTTAGGTGAAAATACAAGATTTTTAAACGATTGTTTTAAATTCACACCACCAGAGCACTTTTGCAGTAAATTAAAAATTAATAAATTGCACACCGCTACAAACACCAATTCAAGTTTCTTTGCAAAGTGCGTCAACTAACAGCGGCTGTTCCAATAAGTTCACCTTCATCAGCATCCGGTGCAACAATGCCAGTATCACCTGAGTCACTGTGCCTACCGTGAATAGCTAGGAAGGGAGATGTGTCATGTATCAGGGAGCTCCCAACCTCCGCTCTGATGACTCAATAGGAAATCACGGTGG
>JAOPJL010000162.1:3720300-3737807 GCA_027123545.1 Trisopterus esmarkii | reverse complement strand
ACACACACACACACACACACACACACACACACACACACACACACACACACACACACACACACACACACACACAGAGAAAAAACCCTGGCATGTTCCACTCATACATACGGAACAAGATGGACGCCTTGCTGCTGTTGGCTGGATCTCCGTACATTGTGCTTGATTGGGATGGCTGGAATTTATTGATTGCCATATCTTATCAATGAATATTATAAATGTGACATCGAAACATGTCAAGTTAATGTTCGTTTGGAGGACTCAGAAAGTGTGTCATCGATCCGAAACAATTGAAATAATTTATCCCAAGGGTTGTATTCTATCATTGGATAATTAATGGGAATTCTGTTCCCCGAATTATGTTAGTTGAAAACGATTTGCAGAGAATACATGAGTCTAAAATCAGCAGTATTTTTGCATATAATTTTCGCCCATTGAGTTTTTGTATTTAAGAAGTCACCTCTGCATAATATGGTTCAAGAACTCAAACAAGTTCAGGTAATAATAGGTAACAATAGGTAATGTAATCCTTTTTATTTTCCAATCCAATTAATAGGAAAGTGTAAACATTGGTTTTCTTGCTTATACAGAATAGTAATCTGTGGTCGAGAAATATTGAAATGCAGGATATGTGCTATCATCGTATTTCATTTTGTACCCTTGTGGGGGCAAATTGTTGATAGAGCTGATATTGCTGCTGTTGTATTTTTTATGGTTTTTAATATATTTTTATAATGTATTATTTTAAAATAGTACAGCTGATATATAGTAGCTCTAATTTAATAGTATAGAACATTTTTCTTCTATAGCTAAACTGCGCCGTTTTCACCCTGGAAATATTCTATTTATTTTTGTGGTTTAAAAATATATATATAAATTTAAGGAGTGCTGTTTTACTAAAATCTCAGTCAAAATAGAAAAACTTTATTTCATTGCGTCAACACATTTTTCCGGAAGAATCAAATCCCCAAACTTTATTATTTTATTTTCTCAAAAGATGGATATTCTCCTGGGACTCCATCTTTGACTGCTACTGTTAAAAGTACAAAGCACCAAGAGAAGAGCGAAGGCCTCTTGGTACAGCTACAGAGGCCCAGCCTCGGAGTACCTTGTCAGGCAGCCTACAGAGCAGCCTTACCCTAGCATCGCCAGGCCATCAGAGAAAAACACACCCTGACCTATTTAGAGAAGTTCCTGCAAGGAACGGCCAGATATGGCCCTGAATGGCATCATACTAAAAGGTAAAGGCTGTGTTATCTTTGTTTGATTAACTTTTTAGAAGAACAAAATACAATTTAAATACATTCAACCATCGATGTATAGATAATAAATATTAAGTATAAATTACACGTAATTATTAAATATAATGTCAAGTTTCAATGCTGAAGCATTTAATGTCAAATATGTCTTCCCCAACTGTCAGCGTTTACTTGTATTTTAACATCTACACATCTACTCAAATTGTAAAGAGAAATATTTAATGTTTCTTTTTTAGTTGTTTTATTCTTCTTTTAAATATTCTACTATACTGTTATGCTGTGAAACATGGCGTGTTTCCTATTTTAAGAATAGGAAACCAATAAACACTTGAACTATTACACGTGGATATTTGCGTCTCTCTCTGTTGGCCGCCTTTGCAGTGCGGCTTTCAACAGTGGTCACAAGACGTAACACAATGTCTTTGGTTGGTCTTCACTCGGTAGGTGGTCAGACAGGCTGAGAAGAACAAAGAGCGCGAGACCGCTGGGGTCTGGATAAGTGCCTGTTTCTACCGTTATAACAAACACAATTACTTTGCTAAATTATGGCTCTACTTTGGGTCCGCCCTGCCTAATGCACATGTTCCATTTCTATGATTAACAACGATCATTGTGGTAGAAAATGACAACGCTGCACTTCAGTGATGAAGGACCTCTGTAAAATAGAAACAGTGTTTCATTAGGCGTACTTCCCCACATCAAACACACAACCCACTGCACACAAACACACAATGCCACACACAACACATTGCCACACACACACCACAGCACACTTATCAAACAGCACACTAAACACACTAAAAACACAATACAACATGAGCAAAATGCCACACACAAACACGAACAGCCTCACAATACCACAAACTCTGAACACACAATTCTACACACAAACACACCATCATTAATGACAATTGTTTTTTAGTGATTGTTGATTCCTACTTTAATGTAAGGTGTAGTTAATTTGACTTGTCATTCTTATGATGCAGTTATACTAATTTGTACATGCTACGTAGAGCAAGGTCACAGTTATCACAATAACAAAAGGAGCATCAATGAAAGACTATAGATAGATCTATAATATAAGTGGAATCAGGGAGCAAATTGCTTTCAGCCATATAATGTTTCAGAACACATAGGGATAGAAGGGAAGACAAAGTCCAATATATAAGATGACCTTTAAGGAAACATCAACCATCTTACATATATGACACTGAATTCTGAAATAAATGGGACGGAGATTAATAATGTACTTTTATTATTCAATTTAATTTGTTTTCTGTTGACTGTTAGATGGAGAGAGGAGAGATGTCCATTTTAAAATAAATCCATGAAGCTGCGGCATAACCCTTATCTTATTGAAATATAATCCAATAGAACGCATAAGCTATTACTCCACTCGACCTTTCGTCCAATAGGTGGCAGCAATGAAATACCCAGTTGGATGACTTCCATACTAAACCAATGAAGAGGGGCCGAAGAAGAAATAGCGGATGTGCTCATTTGTTGTCATCATGGCGCCTCCTGTGTAAACCTTGGTGTAAACTAACTGCTGAATTGAATTACGCCGTTTAAAAGATTTTTTCCTAAGGTATGTAGCAATGTATTACATACAGTTTACATGCAAAAACATGTTTTACAGACTTTAACCTAAAATACGGGCTACGAAGTGGTAAGATACTAGCAGGTCAATACGAGGACCACCTTATGGTTGGACTGATAATGGGAATTATTTGTAACAGAGATCAAATGTAAATAGTCAAAACTATAACCGATCATATATATTAGTATTCTCTAGGTCTCTGTTCACCTTGGAGCATTTAGACATGCCCGCACTAAATGATAGGTGCTCTCTTCGATCTGGCAGAAAACCACCAGTCATTCAAACCTGTTTGAATGGACAATGCTGTCATGAATAAGTCGTTATGTACTCCGCTGAATCATGAAATGTTCGTGCATTAATAGTACAGAGAGAGAAAATGTGATAACGTCTTGTGCAGCATAACAAATAACTATTATGTCTTGTCTTCTGTAGGTTGATTTTACCGATTCTGCATCTCCCTGAGAACACAATGAGCACCCAGGTAAGCATGGGGTTGTTGTGTCTGTTTCAAGTTAGTCTATCACTCCATCATCAAGATCTAAATAACAATCGAACTTTCATTACAGTACAGCATCCTTTTCAAGCAAGAACATGGTAAGTAGCCACTAGCACCTGCTAATTCATACTCAAAGCTCAATAAGTAAGCATCTACACATGCAGCAATTCATTTAAATATTACTTTTCAATTGATTACTTATTAGAGATATGGTTCCTGCTTATATACATCCCTGAACAGCCTTTGGGTTTGAGGGTTGTTGTATAAATAAACAGTCCGTGCCTATGGTGGCTACCCTTATGAGATGTGTCAGTTGGGCCTCGATGTGTGTGGTGGTGTCTCCAGCGCACGACGACGCAATCTGGACGGCGGCATGGGGGCGGAGCGAGGCGGACGGCACAGATACCATCATCACTGGCTCTCTGGATGACATGGTGAAGGTCTGGAAGTGGTAAGCTACTCCCCTCTCAGTGCGCCAGGGCTGCTGCTGTTGCTGCTGCTGTGCCAACATACCCACAAGCAGCACGGTGCTCTTGAATGCAACTTGTGGCAAGTGTAATGCTGCTGTAATGCTTTGGCCTTTTGTGCTGGTACGCCGACCTGCTCAACAAGAACGACCTGGCTCTTCCCACCTTAAAAGTGTTCCAGTAGTCTGGAACACACACTCCATTATTCTCCCACTCGTCACAGACGAGTGGGAGAATAATGGACGCCTGGAGGTGGCAGCAGTAGTAGCAGGCTAGTCATTGTTGTTAGCAGCGTTAGGCTCTTAAGCAAACCAGCTCGAAAACAAAACTTTACATTGTATTGCACACACAGCAAGACCATGCAATGCATACATTGGTGACCAGATTAAAGCAGCAACGTAATCAAGTGTGTAAGAGCAGTGTACATCGACATTAAAGACATCCAACGTTGAACAAAGAGAAAGAAAATACATCTCAACTTTATTAACTACGGGCGCAGCCATCTTCGTTCATCGAGCGTCACAGGGATCTTTCGTGATTCGGTTACTCATCAGAAGCCCCAGTGGGAGCTTGATATCCCCAAAGAAAAGAAGGCGTGCCTCAATGCCGCAATGCATCAATGCCGCAAGAAAGCTGGGAGATCTGACTGGGCTGGTGGGTGTACCAAACAAATGGATAGCCCCATAAACATGTGTGTTTGAATTTTGTGTTCATGCTGTGTATTGGAACTTTTCAAAAGTACTTTAAATTAAATTGAGTATGCTTCCAATCTCCCGTAACTGTTAAGAATAAATAATAAAAACATAATGGTAATACTATTGCTAGTAGTAGTACTACAACTAATAGTAATACTAATATAATAGTAATGGTATGAATACAATACAAAATAGACTAAATTGTAATTATTTTCATTACATTCATCCAAACCAGACATTGATGGTTATTCTTCCTCCACTTTGACCGGCCCCTCGGTCTTCCATCAGGTCAGACGAGAAGCTGGAGCTCCAGTGGAACCTGGAGGGCCACCAGCTGGGCGTGGTCTCTGTGGACATCAGCCACGACGGGGCCATCGCCGCCTCCAGCTCCCTCGACGCCCACATCCGCCTCTGGGATCTGGACTCTGGCAAGCAGATCAAGTCCATGGACGCAGGCCCCGGTAAGACTCTTGAGAAGGGCCCCAGTAAGACTCGAGAAGGGCTCCTGTAAGACTCTTGGGAAGGGCCCCGGGATTCTGGGAGGGCTACTCATGGATGGTGTGGCCTTGTCTTGTCTGTCTTCTCAGTCCTTGAAGCTTGTGTATCCCTCATCTGCACACCAACATTCATTTAATTAATTACATTTCTGGATCCACCACTCGAGTTAAAATGGATCGACGTCCACCTGATCACTCACACCAATTGGTCCATTGTAGACAAGGCACCAGATATAAACTTAACGCAATCCCATGCCTTATGACTGTGTAGACCATTTCACATCCCTACACGACTTTGTGTTTGTATGTCTCTTACGGCGTTGTGTGTTTGTGTCTGTGCCTGTGTCCATGTCACCCTAGTTGACGCGTGGTCCGTGGCCTTCTCCCCGGACTCCAAACACATCGCCACCGGCAGCCATCATGGCAAGGTTAACATCTTCGGAGTGGAGAGCGGCAAGAAAGAGTACTCGCTGGACACCAGAGGGAAGTTCATCCTCAGCATCGCTTACGTAAGGACAAATCTTTCCATTTATTATTATTATTATATATTTTTTATTTTAATTTTATTTTTATTCCATTGTTACATTTTTTATGTTTTTTTCACCTGTGGAAAAAACCTAAATAAATTGTATAATGTAAATATCCAGCTTTCAACTATTACCATTTAGAAGGAAAATTAAATGGGAAAAACTAAAATGGGAATTGTTAGTCCAAAAAAATTTAATGGGGGGGATGTCTCCCGGGGACCCCAGCTGGAGGGAGACGGTGGTTAGCATAGAAAACATCCTCTGCTTGTTTAGCCCGATGAACCTCGCTCTACCGAGGTGGACAAACAGCATATTAAGTGGCTCGCGAGGTTGAGAGGACCATGAACAACTGAAGGTAATGGGCTTCAAGAGGGCACTTTCCCTCACAGAAAGGGGGCTTCGGCCCTGAAGCAAAGCAGGGTGGGGGGGCTCTGGCCCTGTGCCATTAGCAGTGGATGAACTGCCAAGGTCTACTGCAGAGTTGGAAAACATTGGTGCTACTTAAAAAGACTAATCACAGAAATACAAAGAAATGAGTACACTGATCTGGATTTTCTAGTACTGCGGTTGCTTTCCAATTATGCTTTTAGAACATTTAGTAGTTACAAAAAATAAAATTAAAAGCCATTAGTTGGTGATTTTAGTGAAATTATTGAAATGAACATATTTTTATACAAATGACTGAAGTTATCTTTTTACAGTAAAATAAGTATAGCTTTTGATTGTGCAGTCTCCTGAGAGACTCTCTCTTCAAGGAGTAGGTCAACTCTATCAAAACCTTGGTTATTATTATTAGCCATTGTCTTGTTTGCAATCCAAGCTGCAGTAAGCTACAGTGAATCAATGCTTCTCTGTGTTTGTTTTGCACTACAGAGCCCAGATGGAAAATACCTGGCCAGTGGAGCCATAGATGGAATCATCAACATCTTCGACATCGCTACCGGGAAACTACTCCATACGCTGGAAGGTAAACATCTATTTCCGAACTAAAACAAATACACATTTTCAGCAGGGACGGTGGCCCCTAGTTCCTGAATGATGTGTCTCCCTTTCTCCTCAGGTCACGCCATGCCCATCAGATCGCTCACCTTCTCTCCGGACTCCCAGCTGCTCGTCACCGCCTCCGACGACGGGTACATCAAGATCTACGACGTGTGAGTGTCTCGAGCCCACAATGTACAGCGTTGAGGTCTGCCTCACTACTAAGTATACGTTTAAATCTGTTAGCCGCAGTTTTTTATTAAAATGGATCCGTGCACTGGGATATCTTGTATTTTGCTATAAGCTTTATTTTATATTTCTCTTTTTTTATGATTGTCCTAGAATGATTGTTCTTTTAAAATGTATTTGAAATGGGTTTCCTGCCAGGAAAAGCACTTTGAATAGTGTGTTTTGAAGGGTGCTCAATCAATACACTTAGTTTTGGATCTATAAAAAGTTTGAAAGACTTGCTTTCTGGCTCCACTCCAATAGTAGATAAGAATGTTTTTTATCCATGTTTTGCAGACAACACGCCAACCTGGCAGGCACACTAAGTGGCCACGCCTCCTGGGTCCTCAGTGTGGCCTTCTCCCCCGACCACGCCCACTTTGTCTCCAGGTTAGACCTCACTCTTTCAGAGACTAGCTTCCTGCTTGTGAGTGTACTGTATATGTATGTGTATATTTACATGCCAATGATCCATTGTTGTGAAATCTGCTCCTGGTTTTGTGTTCAGCTCGTCAGATAAGAGTGTGAAGGTTTGGGACACAAACTCCAGAGTGTGTGTCAACACTTTCTTCGACCATCAAGACCAGGTGAGAAAGTCTCCACTGCTGTTGTGTAATATTAGGGGTACTGCTTTGTACGCGCTTTGGGAAGAAGTTGCGGTCTGCATTCTGCAACATCAGCTGTTTCCGTGAAGAAAAATAAATCTCGGAAAATTACTCACTTTAGAAAATAGCGAGTGGAAGGTTCTCCTTTTAATAGATGTCGAATAAAAATTATTTAAATGTTTTTAGGTAATGTATTAAATCAAAACACCTGCGTTCCCAGGTGTGGAGCGTCAAGTACAACAACACAGGCTCTAAGATCATCTCTGCAGGCGACGACCGCGCCATCCACATCTACGACTGCCCCATGTGACCAGGGAAGGGACCAATAGAAATGCATGTCTTATTTGGTAAATCCGGACAAACTCAATTATAGGGGGGTAGGTGGTTGTTAAGGAAGGTTGTAAAGCTATTTTTCACTGACCTGCTTTGGTCAAATAAAACATTTTTTTTCTATTTTGTCTTGTTGGGCAGTTATTTAGTTTATATGCAATGATGGCCATCTAGTGGATGAGAAGAGAAACTATCCCATGTCTTTTTGGTAGTTGGATGTCACCTCACAGTAAGAGTGAATTTGTATTATTTTTCATGTATAAATCTATATATTCATACTACATTCAGTTTACATCTTTCCGAAATGCTTGTCAGATTCAGAATCAATCAAGAAAAAAAATTATATTTTATCTAATCTTTTTTCAGAATAATATATATATTATTCTGAATCGAGATGCATTACACATAACAAGTTGCCATTTGAGGGGATTCTGTTTAAATTATCATTATATCCCTGAAGTGGCGTCCATTCCTCTTCAGTAAAGATCCAGTCACCACCTTTGACAGTTTGGCCAGCTGCCCTTTATTGAGTCTTCCTCATGTACAACATGGCTGATGCCAAATACAACACAAACAATAAGCTTGGTTTTTCTGCATGTGTCTAAATATTCATCTGATGGATTACATATAGGGACAAACATTTGTTTTCTTCTGTATCCATCTTGTCAGACTTGCATCAAATTATCAAAATTACTTATGTTACAAACTTATTTCCAGTGACAAAAGGGCTTACAATAAAACATAAAATCTCAAATAACCTGCTGGTGGAAAATTGCAGGGTTGGATTGACCAAATCCCAATAGCTTCCTGGTAGTTTTGGATGGAAAGTCTTGAGTTAAGAGTGCTCTAGCACATATAACATAAAACGTGCCTGTGAACACATAATCACAAACAGTTCCGTAAGGAGGTGGTCATTCTCAAATTCAAAGGAAAATCAAGATAAGGCAGTGAGACCAATTTACAACTCTTAAAAAGGCTATTGTAAAACACAAACAAAGCACATTCAATGTGGTATTGTGCTTTGGGTCAAAACCAACTCCAGGCAAAGGTTGCATTAACAAGGGAAAAAAAGTGAACAATTTAACAACATACATTGGTATCAGTTGTGAACAAATCAGTCGATCACGTTGGAATTTTGTATATGCTATTTCCAAGGCATAGGAGCAACCTACAGCGATTAGATGTGCCAGAAAAACTATCTGGCCTCACATCTAAACCAACCACCTCGGCGCATACATGATTTTATAGTCCACTGGAATGCACCATACATAAATATATGCAAGATAAAGATTTACCTTGAGAAATTACATTTCTGCGTTGCCAATGTCATCTACTAGCTTGACAATACAAGTGGTTTCCCCGATAAAAAAAGACTTGTGTGTACCATATATATCTTTTTTCTACCCTATGTACTTTGTACACATCAAATGTGATAACCTGTGAAAACACAAAACACCTGAAAGATGACACAACTACTGGATTTTAAGCTTTTCTTTTTCCCCCAAGGGTGCTTTGGGGCTTTTTAAAAGGATATTTAAAAAAAGAGTCTACACTATGAATGTGTTACATTTTCCTCCCAACAAATCATAAACGTATGTCACCCAAAATTGCTATATATACGTTTTTTTTTTAACAGAGCAGGCATAAAATGGCTTTTTCCACAATGGCAGTTTGAGCCTTGCCCATAACTATAATAAAGCAGCTGGGAAACACGCAGAACCAAGAAACAGATCTAACAGAATCTGTTTCTAATTTACCCTACATAGTTATTTAACTTTGATTCTAACTAATTCTTGAAAGCTTTGAAAAGTTTATACTAAAATACCTATACCGGTATAAGTGGGCCAAGGAGGTTCAGGTGTTTTTGTTTCAGTCTTGATGGAGCATTGTTTATAGTTTATTTCTCCCCTTTCACTTGGATGTACCCTGGGTCCTAGAGAAATGTTCTGGCCAGATCTCAAACTGAATCAGTTTGGTTCCGTTCACCACCATCTGGGTCAGGGCCCAATACAAGTGGTCCGGTCCAGTACTGAACCGGTTCAGTTATGGTCACCAATTTCTGCTGTCTCTACCAGGGTCCAGTATACAGTAAGCTGACTGGTGTGAAACTGAAGCGGTGCTGTTCAGCTCACCAGTGTCTGCTCATTCCACCAGGGCCCTGTGTACAGTACGTTTTTTCTGGTGTGAAGCTGAACCGGTTCTGTTGCGTTCACCAGTGCCTGCTCTCCACCAGGTCGGCCCTCAGGCTGAGTCTCTTCAGGGACTCGTAGCCCACCACGATGAGCACCGAGGTGGGCATGGCGGCGATGACGCGGGCGGACAGCCCCTTGGTCATCCCCCGAGCCCCCTCCTCCGCCAGCAGCTGCTTGAAGGTCTCGGAGACGGAAGAGCGTCCCTCCACCTGGCAGACAGACACACGGACGAGCAGGTCACCTGCTATGTTCTACCACTATGAGCGACGGTGGATGGACCAATGCGCTTGGCAGATGCGTACATTAAGTTCCACATTGTGGAACACTGTTCCACAATGACCATGTGGGGAATACTTGTGACCATGTGGGGAATACTTGGTCATAGTAATTGACAATGTCTACAAAACAAAAAGTCAAGAAGAGGGGCAATTTCAGGGGAGAATTTGCAGATTCCCACCGGCATCTGGGAATGTTGATACAGGACGTGTAGCAGAATACAAACAAAAAAGTTTTGTTCAGGACAGCCAAATTCAGATTCAAATGTGGAGATGAACCGGTGTATGGTCATGGTTCAAGTGCATCTGTGACTCACCTGCACTCTGGCCCGAACCACGTCCATCGGGTTGGTGATGGTGGAGGCGGTGGCGGCCGCCATTGGTCCCGCTACGGCCAACACCATCAGCTGAGGACAATTGCTGGGTGCCAGGTTCGACAGACGCTCTGGACACACAGAGAGGGGAAGAAGGTCAGAACATGGGGGGTTCTGTAAAGAACATTCCATGGGGGTTTACATTAAATGCCTCACAGCATTGCCCTCTTCTTAAGCTAATTTACTTGTAATCCTTGTGATCCACGAAGCATTAGCCAAGAACTACAATAATCAATGCAGGATTGTGACCTTTGCCCCATTCCGTTGACCGTTGACCAGATAACAAGTCGTAAATACAACTCCCCGCACCCCCACCTTTCAGCTAATCCTACCCTTAAGGGTTTATTTGTAATGCAAATATCGTGTTGGGCATTGGGTCCATTGAACGGATGCACAACATCGGCGACCATCACAAAGCACGACGCAAACAAAGACTTGTTATTCCAGACTTGTCACAATGACAGAAACCCAAGAGACCGCGCTCACCGCTGTAGAAGTGGTAGAAGGGCCACCAGAGAGCACTGTTGGGGATGTAGGTGAGCAGCGACGCCACGTATCCCCGGTAGAACCCGCGGAACCCGTCGGCGGCGCATATCTGCACCACGATGTCGCGGGTCTGCCCAAAGGACAGCCGCGCCCGTCTGGACGAGGACGACGACGCGGCGGCCGGCGCCCGGGGCCTGACCTTGAAGCGGGTCAGGTGCTCGCCCTGGCCCTGCATCATCAGCTGCTGGGACACCACGTCGATGGGCACCGTGATGGTCTGCGCCACCAGGGAGGCCGCGCCCCCGGCCACCAGCGACTTGACCGTGTTGCTGGGGGAGTAGTGTGACACGTACGTGCGCACCAGCTCGTAGGTGGTGATGTAGGCCTGCCCGGACACCAGCGTGAAGGTGCTGACCATAAAGCCCCGGTACAAGCCGCGCAGGCCCTCCGCGCGCAGGATCTTACAGAAGGCGTCCAGCGTGCCGGTGTACAGCGACTTGCCCCGCTGCACCTGCAGCAGGGTGCGGATGAGGCTGGCGGGGTACACCGTGAGCCGGGTGGTCATGGTCATAAACACCCCCAGGGAGTAGAACTTCCTCTTGTCCAGGTCCTCCCATTCGATGATCTGGATGGTGCCTTTCTGCTGCATGACGCCGGTCCACGCAGAGCGCTGCTGCCCCACCTCGAGCTACAGTACTGGAGAGGACACCCTTCCCACGGCCATGCACTGTGATGGGCAACAAGACAACACTCAGACATCAAGAAATCACCACACTAGTCGTCAACGGTAGCTCTACACAAAGGGTTTGGATACCGTCAGACAGTAACAATATAAAATGTGAATACTGTCAGTTCTATAAAGACCTACGATAGCTAAGAAGGCAGAGCACGTTGTCTCGTCATTATAGCCTATTTATAGCATTTATAGCATGATACATTATGGTTATATGGTATAGAAGTACCGTGCAAAGGCAACTTCCTGAGATCTTGCGTAAACATCACAAAGGCTTCGGATGACTAAATAATACGGGACCATGATAGTTTCCTGACGTGGTTATATAGGACACCATGCTGCTGAAATATACTGATCTTTCCCCTTTTTCACCAACATTAAAGATCTTCGCAACAAAATTGTGTAGGTTTACTAGCGGTCTACTGATATCGGTATCGATCCCACGAAAACAACACTAACGTTAACAGTGGTAAGTCCTCCACATGTGCAGCAACGTCGCACTTTCTGCTGCGTCTAGCTAAAAAAACCCGTACACATATACAGCGATTTATGTCGAGCACATGCACTTACTTATTCAGAGGCCATTGGCAGACTTTAACGTCGTCTTCAGACAGTGTCCAGCGTAGTGTGGAGGTTTGCATTAAACGTGCAGGTCTTGAGTAACACTATGGCCTAGTCCGCAAGGTGGTTGTCCAGAAAGTCACGCCTGCGCTTCAATGCGCTGAGAAGACACAGACAATGTCAAAGGTGAAAGGTCGCCCGGATTGATTTAATTGTCCTGCCGAAATATTACTTGCGTTTTCACGCTAAAATGTGTTCATTGTTTGTTGTTTGTAAATGTGTTCGCATACCGTAACGTTGGATTAACAGTCTGAATAGTATAGGAACAGGAACGCATATCCTGCGTAGTCACGTGACCCCATCTGACAGGATTTAAAGGCACAGTCACCATTATTGCTCAGGTCAAAATAAGCCTGAGATAAACGAAGTAAACAACCAAATAAAATGCACCATACTCTGGTAATTCAGTCCGCAATGGGACCTTGACCCTCCGATAAGAACACTCCTTTTATAACATACAAATAGTCAAAGTAAAAGTAAAAGTGAAAACAGTAAAAATACAGCCCGCCCCCTTCTCACTACTAAGATATATTTAAAACCATCTGTTAATTATACTACTGTTGCTGTAACTACTACTACTTCTACTACTACTACTACTACTACTACTACTACTACTACTACTACTACTACTTCTACTACTAGCCTACTACTACTGAAACACCAATAATATAATGATTCCTAAATAATATCCATAATAACATAATTACATAATAATAAGTATTATAACATTTTCATTCAGCCTTAATATTGGTTTGATTGGTCCTTTTTGTAATCGTTACAACCATGTCGACCCCGAGCACAAACAGGCCTCATCTGTTGGTAAATAGTCCAAGGGGCGTGGCTCCGGACCTCGACCACGTCAAACGACGTCAAGCGACGTCACGAGGACGGCCGTGCTCCTTTCAGCAGTCATCATGGCGTACGCTGCTCTTGTCAAAGGTAAAGAGATATCGTCGGTTGAACACGTATTATTGAGCAAATGTATAATATCAGTGGTGGGAATGTGTAGGCGCCGCCACTATACATGTATCATTGATGGCCTGTGATTTGTTACAACAGTCAATTCAGCACATTGACCTCATGAACACATAGCCCGAAACTGTTAGCTGGAGGGGGGATGGCACCTGAAGACCGCCTCTTGAAGCCGAGTTAAACACTCGGCTACGCGTTGTGTTTGTACCTTCACAACATATTATGTGAGAAGAACATTAGTAAACCAAGCGTTTCTATTTCGACAAGCAACCCGGCGGTGAGGTGTCGAATTTAAACGGGACAATATGTGTCAGTGAAGACCCCCGGTGTAAACCGAGCAAGTCTTATCTCTGCCAGACCTCTCTGGAGAGCACAGCTAACACCGCTGCTTGGGTTGTTGGTGGGTGTCATGACGAGGAAGGACGTTTTATCTGTCCATACGCGATGGTCTCCCCCGCAAACGAATCTATCCCCTCTCCTTTGCCTGGCATAGATGATCGCATTGTTGTCATGAGTCAATCATGTCATTAATGCAATGGTTAGGCCTTGATTAATGGGCGCCTGTATTTTATTGTCCGTAGAAGCGCCTGCGTTGCGTCACGTTGTTTACGTGTTGATGTTGCACTTCAGATGACGTTGAACCTTGGACCCCCGAACTGGGGTATTCTTTTGATCGATTAAAGTGGTTTTGTGGCGTTTCCATAGTCTGCACAACCATTTATGTTGCTGCTATACAGTCAAGATCACCAGAAATGTCTTGGTTCTGCAGGTGCCTGACCAGTCTCTAACAAACACGGGTGGTTGTAATTACTCATGGGATTTACACACAAGACCACTTCTATGAACAATATTTGTAATCTGCAAACGTTGTGCTTTACTGGACTTCAGTGTATGTTTCGGTGTATGTTTGTTTACATCAACGTGAGTAACGATGATTATGCATAAAAAAAATGAGACCTGACAGTTCAATCATTTTAATCTCAAGTCTTTCAATGTCAACGGGGCCCCATATTTTTTTATCAACACATGACAGGTTGGGGAGTTTATTTAGACAACACACCATTCAAATTGATTGAATTGATATTTTAGCTGGTGGTTTATAAGATAATGATAATATTCCTGTAGTGGTTCCACACAATTTTGACCATTGCTTTGCTCAAGCATTGTTTATTTAAATAAATGTTGTTCCTAAGATATTGGCATGTTATTTTACTATATTGGTCTACAGTAGGATACCAGAAAACTATTATATATAGGTCATAAAATTATCAGAGTTATCTTTCTCTTACAGAGCATCCGTACAGCCATTTGATTGACACGTTGAAAGATGGTGTTCAATTCTTCAACCCACAGAAATTAAATGACCCAAGATATGGTAAGTCTAGACCAGCCAACTCCGTATTCTCTACTTTTGTCACCTGCTGCAGTACGCTACCAGTCATACCTTTGGAGACCTTGGTATAAGTTCCTTTTATAAGTGGCAGGAATGTTTTTATTCCAATGTATATGTGTGTGGTCTATTTTTTTTTTATTGTATGTCTTTTAAAATGGACCTCTAATAATAAAAGTTGATGATGACTTTGTTTTAAGCCCTTTTTTCATTCTGGAAGGTGGCTGAGATGTTCCAGCCAACAATGCCGTGTCGTTGCAATCAGAACAAAACATAAATAATGTGAACAAAATGGAAAACACTTGAGCTTTAACATCTTGTATTTCACTTCAGGAAAACTGCCTCTTTCCATCCGTGTCTTATTGGAGGCGGCCATTCGTAAATGTGACGGCTTCTACGTGAAAGAGGAGGACGTCCAGAACTATCTGGACTGGCAGGAGCAGCAGAATGTGGCTGAGGTGCCGTTTCCTCCCTCCCGGGTCCTGCTCCAGGACTTCACGTGAGTCTGTGTGGTAGATCAACCACATTTAACCCTGGGGTAAACACAAGAGAGTTTACCCTGACCCTTGACCTCTATGCCAGTGGGTAAACAGACATAAGTTAGTCAGCAAACCTTCTAGCACCACCCAGGCCATAGTTAGAGAGCAGGGGTGACATGTCTTCTTTAAGCTTTTCTCCACCATTATTATATTTATATAGCATATAGACCTAATAATAATTATATATTACCATGAAATGTAGGGGTACATTTCTTCCATATCTGCTGGTCGTGATGGTCCACACAGCTCACACAACACTTCTGTGTTCTTGACCCGTTCCCAACTGAACCCGTGCTTATTTTCTGTTTTAATCCCATAGGGGTATTCCCGCAATGGTGGATTTGGCGGCAATGCGAGATGCGCTGGTCAAACATGGTGTGGACCCTTGCCGGGTCAACCCAGTCTGTCCCACCGACCTCATAGTGGACCACTCGCTACAGATCGACTTCAGCAAATGGTAAGAAATGTCCTTGATATGTCTGTAGTCAATGCTGATTGATAGTGATTTCACATTCTATAACTAATATATTCTACAAAATAGTAGTGGACACTGTTATTGAGTTTTTTGAACTCTGAAGACTGGGAGGGCCTTAATCTTAAAGATATTCTGTGTGTGTGCATGTTGGCACTTGTGTTCAAGCACCAACGGTGTACTTACTACTTGGCCAATATGATGCCTGCATAAGTCGGTCTATGAGTCTTTGCTTCTGTAACGACAGTTCAGAAGGACACAGCTATTTTTCGTACATTGTATTTCGTATTTGTGTTTTACAACTATCAAGTCTACAAAGTATAAACCCGATGAATCCTTCAGTGCCATCCAGAACACACCCAACCCTGGCGGAGGAGAGAACCAGAGCCAGGGCGCGCCTCGCTCTACCTCCTCCACCTCCTCCTCCACCCCCTCCACCCCCACCTCCTCAGCCCCAGGCAGCGGCCCCAGGCAGCAGCCTCGGGGTGGGGGCTCCCATTGTGCCGGTGCTAGGGGATCCTGTGGCAAGGGCAGCTGCAGCGACCCCCCGGCCTCCCTAGGCAGACACCCACCGGCCATCCAGCAGATAGAGAACTCGCCCCTGCTCTGCCCCTTCCACCTGCAGCCCGTCTCTGAGTAAGTGAGGTGCTGGCTGTTGATGGTGGACACGCCGCTCACTCTGTGTTTCCCATTTGGGGGTCGCCTGAAAAGTATGTGGGGTCACGAGAGATTGCTGCGCTATAAGCTATAGATGTTTTTAGGTATGTTTGATTCAAAAAAAGCAAAGTCTAAAGCTCTGTTATATACCCACGGACTCATGATTCATAGCCACAAGCAAATTAGTACAAACTACTTAACTGGAGAATTTCTTACAGCCAATGTGTCAAAAACATCTCAGAACATAAACATAAACATTATGCCACAGGCTGAAAAGTTAAGGGAAACCCTGAGCTAAACTTTCCTTTGTTTCTGTGTTCCACCTGCAGACCAGAAACTGCAGTGAAGAGCCAAGAGATGGAGCTGATCCGGAACAAAGAAAGGCTGCAGTTTTTCAAGGTAGTTTTTAACATTTCTAAAAAAATCCTCCATCTCCTCAGTCCTCACAAGGACAGCAAAAAGTGTGTAAACCGTTGGGTCTTCTTTGTCATGGCAGTGGTGCTCCAAAGCGTTCCAGAACGTGAACGTGCTCCCGCCGGACGTGGGCGCCGTTCATCAGGTGAACCTGGAGCACCTGTGTCGCGTAGTCCACGTCAGCGATGGCCTGGTGTACCCCGACAGCGTTGTGGGGACCGACTCTCACACCACCATGATCAACGGACTGGGTGTACTGGGCTGGGGTGAGATGTGCCGGCATGCCGCTAGCTAACAAAATGACAAAAATACCTGGATTGTCTTTATTATTGATCACAAATTGCCTCCCCCATTAAACAATGATGTACACCTCACAGTAGCGGGAACTTTGTTAAACGGATATAAGGAGAGTTAAACAATTTTTTTATTGAATGTCAACCTTGCTTCCAAAGTGTATTCTATGCAATGCATGTGCTCATCCAAACCTGGGAAAATTGCAACTCCTTTTGTTTTTGTGGTTGTGAAAAACCAAGGCACAGCAAAATATGTATGCTGAATGCCAAATGTCTCACTGTTGCCCAACACAGCAGCTTGGCTCCGCCCCCCCCCGGCGCCCCCCCCCCCCCCCCGGGGGGGGGGGGGGGAACAACCCCCCCCCGGGGGGCGGAGGGGGGTGAGGGGGGGGGGGGGGGGGGGGGGG
>JAOPJL010000162.1:3366308-3400425 GCA_027123545.1 Trisopterus esmarkii | reverse complement strand
CTGGGAAATCCCTTGAACAAAAAAAACGTTAACCATACAAACCCTTTCCTTGGGGTTTTTTAATCGTCCCAAATCCCCCATGGGGCAACCCCCCCCCCCCCCCCCCCTTGGTGTTGTATTAGAAATTGACCAGAACAAGGACCGCATGCTGGAGATCCTGGAGGGGAAGGGCCTGAGCTTCCTGTTCCCACTGCTCAAGCTGGAGAAGGAGCTCCTGAAGCAGATCAAGGCGGACCCCTCTCCACAGTCCATCTACAAGTGGATCAAAGACAACATCTCCCCCCGGCTGCACACGGACAAGGGCTTCGTCAACATCCTCATGACCAGGTACAGTCCTCCCCCCGTTTGACGACCGCGTGTAACCACTTAATTTTACTTGTCATGCTTGTTATGCCACCATAAAGTGTGCACCCATTGCACCCCTTACCCTGGCAGGAAGAAGGATCTCTTTTCTTGTCCATTAGAGGAGTTGTTCCTTGCTCTTTTACTGGGGTGAGGGGGTGTCGTAGGATGTTGTTAGACGACTGTAATTAAGGGCTATAAAATTAAAATGGACTTGCAAAATTTGACCCGACTGACGACTCCGCCTCCTCCCCAGCTTCCTCCAGTACATCTCCCTGGAGCTGAGCATCGCGGAGGGCGACGACCAGCTGTCCACCCCGAGCAAGGAGCAGCTGGAGCAGGAGAGGCTGCTGCTGCTGGCCTTCAAGCCCGTCATGCAGAAGTTCCTCCACGACCACACCCAGCTGCAGGTGGGGGCCCTGTACGCCCTGCAGGTCCACTGCAATGCCAGCGGCTTCCCCAAAGGTACAGTTCCCTTACAACCACCCTCCTCTCACCTTTTAACCCGTGACCCTGCTCCCCTGACTGCAGACCTCTGGTTGATGTGGTCAATATGCAGTGGTGGTTTCCCCAGTCGCCCCATTATGATGAATCGATTCAGACAACAGCCCTATTTTTTTTTTTTGGTTTAGATATGTACTGTGATGGCCGTAAAAGTTAAAAAATAAAGATTGTATTATTCTGACACAAAATGTCTTTGGCTGGAGAGACGTTCTATTTGTGTCGGACGTGACCGCACGCCTCACACCTGACACGTCTTCGTTCACAGGCATGCTGCTGCGTTACTTTGTCAACTTTTACGACATGGAAATCATTGAAGAAGAAGCCTTCCTCGCATGGAAAGAAGACATCACCCAAGAATTCCCTGGAAAAGGAAAAGCTTTGTTCCAGGTGAATGCTAATTCCCTCCTGGCTGAAGTATGAAAGACAAGCCCTTTCTTTACCACGGCTCTGTTCTGAAATGTAAAACACAGTTCACCTGGAATGGGCCGCGTTCGCTCGTTCCTAACGAGTGTACTCTCGCTTTGTCCCTCCCCCCAGGTCAATCAGTGGCTCACGTGGCTGGAGACGGCTGAGGAGGAGGAGTCTGAGGACGACGCAGACTGATCAACCAATCCGAAGCAGGCATTGAAGTGACCCTCGTCTAGCTAGTATTCCACTCAGCCTCTCCCGTTGTATTAGGCTCTGTAAGCTTCATGTAACCACTACCACGTGGCACTCGGCCGCTTGTGTATCGCGATAAAACAGTAGAAAACCAACGCATGTACTACGACAGTTTGTTACCACCTAAGACTATTCCTTCTCTATGATACACTAAGAACAGCATTCTGCTCATTGGATGATTTGCATTGGATCTCTGTCCCGATTGGCTACATAAACTCTAAAACGTGACCCAATGTTGTAGTTTCATTTGGTTTGGGCTTTTTTTGTCTCGTGTTGAATGTGCTATCCTTCCGTTTTTTTGTTTTCCTTTTTAACTGTTTACTGATTTGGCCTTTCTCTTAACAATAAGTCATCGTTCCAGTTAGGATTTACTTTCATTTTCAATTGGGGAGTGAGCCCTACAGCGAAAAGTAGGATGGGGTTTGTGTCGTGTTATAATATGGCATGACTATGCCGGATTAAAAGTATTTTAGCGGAGCTATAGCACCAACCATGGCGCCACCCATAGTAACGACTATCATTTCTCCTAAAGTCGCTAAATTAGAAGCTGGGGAAAAATACTTTGTGATTTAAAGTGTCGTCTGTCGGTCACCCTGTGCTTTAACCTTGTTTTTTTTTTTGTTCTTTTAAAGCAAAGTGCTCTTTGTAGGCGCCTGAGGTGATCATGAGCCACTTCCATTTGCGTTCCTATTTTGGTTTCCCTCGACCTCCCTCAGTTAGTCATCGGTCAGCACTCTAGATACCCCCGTTTGCCAAGACCAGTCGTCTGCCCCCTAGAACTCGATCAAATGTAACGGTAGACGCGCCGCTTTCATACTTCAGACGTTGCCTGTGTTTCTACCTCTTAGTTAGATGGGCTCTGGTATGGCTTTGTTTGTATGACGGCAACTGATCTAGGAGCAACAACCAATCAGTGGATAGTATCTGGTCCATAGCCCTGGCTTCATTGCCCAATATGTTCAACTGAAGCTGACTTTTCTCCTGATGATGATTCATGTGGTTTAGTGTGTTAAAATGATAAACAAACTTAACTGAGTGCGTGTGGATGTGAGGTAGGGGGGTGAGAAGATTATTTTAAACGGGCAACTCTGGTTTCCTTTAAGTGACGATGTGAATGTGGCCTCCTGGTATTTTTGTTCAAATGGAAACATTAAATAATTATGAATTTATATTTTCTTTTTTTTTAATTGGCAAGCATAAAATGAAACGACGATCTAATCAATTAATTTATCTGACATTCCCCTTTTCAGAAAGAGTGAAACAGCGGAAAAATGCTAAATCATGAGATGTTAACGTTGCCCCACGAATAGTTTGCAAGTATGCTCACCAGCCATGCTTGTGGGTTTGGATCATGTTGTGGGGTGTTCATAAGAACTGTACATTTCTACTGCTTTAATATCAATAAAGTCCCTTACATGAGCACCACAACCTTTTATTTTCTCTTTAATTCTCCTGTCGTACATCTTAAATGGGTCATGGAATTTTTATGTATTTCCATAACACTGCTGTCCAGCATAACGTGGTCACCATCTAATGACACAACATATTCAGGAAAAGCAATGGATCACTGAACAGCAACCATACCACCCAACCTTGTTTAACCAATAGAAGGAGTCGATGCAAAACAACACTGTAATTTTGGATAAAGGCCTCTGAATTAATAAATGGTAACTTGTTCTTACTCTCACGAAAATCCTAAACACAGGCTGGTGTTTCATTCAGACTTAGTCATGACTCATCCTCATCAAAAGTACACTTCAAAGTCCCACTGTGCCTCATTATCCTCACTTGGTGTTAAAGGTTCTCCCTTAACCACATTTCAATGTTCTGTAAACGGACAACTATCACTGAGTGGCTCCGGCCTATGGGTCAGGGAGGGACGGTTTGATATGCATTACTCCTCGTCCGTTGGAATCCAGAAGTAATCCACAACCTTCCTGCTCCGTCGTGGAGGGGCGGAGTCTGGTCTCTCTCCTCCCATGACGGGCAGGTCTCCGAAGTGGGCGGGCCCGGGATCCCTCCCCTGCTGTGGGGCGGAGACCCTCAACATGGTTCTGGAGGAGTGTGGAGTCAAATGGTAGGTTGGTGATTGGGAGGGGGGGGGATATCCCTTGAATAAGCCCTTGACCTCAGATTAATTCATTAGTCAGGTTCAGTATGATTTGTTCAAATTGCCACCAACGTTTTAGATAATTGCTCACTTTAAACAATGTCTTAAAAAAATGTTATCACTTGTTAACATATCTTGTCTATCGTTTTGAAGTTTAAGATAATCTTTAACCACATGCTGGTAGGAAACGGTAGAGAGACTTGTTTTGGAATAAACATTGACATGTATGTGTGGTTGCCGTGGGTTACCTGGAAGGGCTTCGGTCTGCATCCTCTGGATTGGGTTCAGGAGTTGAGATGTACACGGGGTCACCTTCCTGTGGGGTCACACGACAGGAAATTACTTCCCTAATTCAAAGTCAGCAAAGTCAACAAATAAAGCCATAAGTAAATTTTTTCCTTACATCCTGCACGTTTTCAGTGCTTTAATACATGCTAGACAACAGGTTCAATTCAAAAACAAGTGGGTTTTAAAGTCTTAAATGTCAGTGCAATAAGTAGTTCTCTAATTGCATGATTAAGGATTGTAGTTTATTAGCTTCATTACAACCTAAGGTTAATGAACAAACTAAATGATATGACAATTATTGTTATTGTTATTGTTAAAACCATATAACATCTATATACCATTATTATACTCTTATATACAATAGAAACAGCAAATATTTGGTTATATTAATTGTGAACACCATTTTACCACCTTTTTTTGTCCATTTGTATAGATGTGCACACCGGTATGTATTCTTACTAATCTGATCACCGTTATGTCCAACATTTTGTACACAACTATTCGGAAAACAAGTACTCACCGTGAAATTCCTTGGGCTGCCATTGGGGTTTTTCAGAATCTTGACCCTCTGGTCGCTCTCGGTCATGCAGAGGAAGTAGCTCTTAATGTTGGCTTGGCACTGGGGGAACAACAGAGAAAAAACGTCAGACTACCGCAAAACACTGGAAGGGCGTGTCTACATAGTGACCCTATTAGATACTCACCTGTCTCATAGACCCTTTCCACAGAGGCGTCCTCTGTGGAACAGGTGTCGCTCAGAGCAATGACCATGGGTCTGCTCTGTTCATGTCCCAGGTTAGAAGACCAGTGAACTAGTAAACCATTGAAGATAAGTCTGCTAGGCTGCTGCCCTGGTATGGGAATGAGCAGACCCATCATGAGTATGATGAGAGATAACTATGTTTGTCCCACGATGACACCGCTGTGAAAATGGTCTGTTGAGGGGCGCTCTAACGTGCTGAACACAATCGATCGAAATACATAGATACTCGGCCCTGCAGCATTTTGAACTTTTTTGTAGCTCTGCTTTCGGTTGTATACGATTTATTGTTCTCAGCCTCACTTGTAAATAGTTTTGGTTATAGGCATCTGCTAAATGTAAAGTTAACGTAACATAGGATTCACTTACAGAGTCCCACTTGATACCAGAAAACGCATTGACAAACACCTACGCTTTCGCCTCCGAGACTAAGAGGCGCCAAAGATATATTTATGTAGGAATCGATCGCAGCCAGGCAAGCCGCCATGCCTTTCTGGCAAGGCGTCAGCAAACTATTAGCACCTTATCGAATCAAGACATCCAACTCAGGATGAAACCACCCAACCACTACCAGTTTGACTATCATTCCAAAGTCCATTACTGCAGCAGTTCCTAAGCTCTTTGGCCCTGACCCCATTTATAGGTCAGATCACAATGAACATCAGTCTGACCATGACTGGGAAATAATTGATTTCCACATACAGTATGGGTACGGCCTTACGTGGTTCCAAAAACCTTGAGCCAATGAGATGTAACGACTAAGTGATGCTCTTGCCCTCTTTGCTCTTGCCGATTCCAGTCAGAAATAAGCAAAAACATCTATTCAGTGATATTCCTTAAGTGCAAGTCAGTGTATTTCAGTTCAAACGGTTTGAAATGGACTCCTATACCGCCAAACCGATTCTTATACAGTGTACAAAGCCAGCAATCCTCCCTGAACCCTGCATGCCCCACAGGGGACCCCGATGTGGGGTCCGCTCGCTCCAGAGACGGCAGAACCCCTAAAGCCTTACTGCTTTGTTTTGCCTCAGGGCCTTCAGGTCCTCCTGGGCCCTGAGGACGTCAGCCAGCCCCTGGTGCTTCTCCCTCCAGACCAGGCCCTCCTCCCTGCGCTCCTGGCTCTCCTTCTCCACCCGCCGGCGCTCCTGCTGCGCCTCCTGCAGCGCCAGGCCAGTGGTCTCCCTCTGCTCCTCGGCCGCCACCGCCCGGCGCCGAGCACTCACCTCCCTGTAAGGAGGAGGAGCAGGAGGAGGAGCCGGGGGGGGGAGGAGGGAGTGTGTTCCAAAGGAGAGTCAAAACCAAACACCGGCTTTGATCCTGTGAAGAGCCTGTCAGCGACTTCACAGAGGATTAATCTTCCCCAAAGTAGGTCTTCACTCATCTCTTCCCAGACACACACACACACACACACACACACACACACACCTCCCTCTCGAGGGACACATGCCTGCCCTAATGTGACCCCCTCGCATACTTCACTGGCAGGTTTTTATAAGGTGGTGGCAGGGGAATATCAGTTCTTAGTGCAGGGCACGCACTTGTCTTTGATGTCTGCGTTCTCCTCGGTAAGGCGTCTGAGGCGGGGTCGGAGGTCATCGCGCTCCGCCTCCAGGGACCGGTTCTCCCCCAGAAGGCTCTGCCTCTCCCCAGACACCCGGTCCAGCTTCAGCTTTGTCTCAAAGTAGCTCTTCTCCGCCTTGGCAAGCGACAGCTGCACCTCCGTGTGCTGAGGAGGTGGGGGGAAAGGAACGGAAAGGAACTGGAGACATTTCGTATACACATTTTCTCACTAGGTGCTTATAATGGACTCTTCGTTTTAGAAAGGCATCCTCATTTATCTCTCACCTAAAAGAGGATGAGATTTTCAGAGATTTACCTGAAGCGAGTTTAAAAAGGAAAGCCTAAAACCAATGATTATTGATGAAAATGTATTGAGTTGCAAAGTATTGCTTTGGATTGATCCCTCGTGGTCCAAAGCTATACTTAAAAGCAAATGTATGATTAAGTGTTAATATGGACTCCAATGAACGCTATAGCCTAGGTTTAACACAAGCCACTGCATGTGTGAATGTGTAACAGGCAGTTTTGGGATGGTAGACGGCATCCATTAAACGGTGTGGCCGATCGAGCTCTCCACCTCCTTCTTGAGCCGCTGCAGCTCTTGGCTCAGCCGGTCACGGTCCGCTTGGGACTGCTCCCTGTCCTGCCGACTCAACACAGCCTTGGCCTCAGCCAGGGTCCTGCTCTGCTCCGCCTCTCCCCGCGACGCCTCCGCCTGCTCAGCCGCCCGGGAGCACAGTGTCGCCCTCTGCTGGCTCTGGTACAGCTTCTGCTTCAGCTGGGGGTGGTGGGGGCCGAGAGGGGATTTAACAGTAGTGTAAAGGATGGAGACTGTGATAGGATTGTTTAGATACAAAATAAGCTTAAGAAAAGGATGTCCAAGGATTTTGTGAATATTAACAGTAAGATGTCTACCTCCTATCAGCAAGTAACAAGAGTTTGTTTTGTATCGTTTTAATTTTTTAGCACTTTGCATTGTTGTGCGCTCAAATGCGTGACTGTTATTTATTGTTAACCAAATTGTTGTTCTTGCTGTGTTGTTTCACTTGTTAAGCATGAAAACCTCTAGTAATAAAGATTGAGTTGATTTTGATTGTTGGTCGCCGCCTACTTCCTCCTCCTCCTCCTCTCCTACCTCTTTGACCTGAGCCAGCAGCTCCTGGTTGAGGTTCCTCAGGTTCCTCATGGTCAGTTCATTCTCCGTGCGCATCATGATCCGCTCCATGTGGATCTCATTGGATAAATACTTGTTCTCCTTCTTCAGGTCCTCACATTCCTGGAGAAGGGGACAGGTCCAGAGAAGTGCATGTCAGGTCTTCTACAGCCACATGGTTTGAGAGCACAGGCAGGAAGAAGGAAATCAAACCAGATCCTAACTCCCTCCTTATGATTTGCTGGGCCCTATGCAGTCAATAAACATATATACAAATTCAGAGGTTAATTATGTGTTTGTAGGAGACTAATTAACGTGAATTTGTAGGCCTACTTCCTTATAGGCTTCCTATTGCTATTAATGCTCAAAATAATAATAATTGTAAATAGAAAATTAAAGCCACAAGCAGCATTTTATGGTGCCAAGCATAATCCTACCAATAAACCATTAAAAGACAGGCCATTAAAACCCTGACGCAGACCATAGCTGATAGACCATTAAAACCCTGACGCAGACCATGAAGACCCTGACAGACATGACAGACTAACCCTAACTCTAACCTAACCCTAACCCTAACCATTAAGACCGTGACACATAGCATAAAGAGGACAATTAAGACTAGGCACAGACCATAAAGAGGTGACAACGCTTGGATCTGGTAATGGGCGAATAAACTTTCATGACCGTAAGTCCAAAAACCTAGGATCCTTAGGGAATTGAGTGTTTTTAACAAAGTTCAAAATAGTCGCAAATCTATCCTCATATAATATAAACTCATAGGTTCTTGAGGCATATTTGTTCAGCATGAGGATATGCATGTGTGAACAAAGTTTCATGATTAGGTCAAAGCGGTTACGAGATATGCTTGTTCAAAGTTTGCATTTTTGGACTGTTGCTATAGCGCCCACCTTTGGGCCAATCAGTTTAATATTTGCTGTCTGTTCATCTTGAGTCATCCTCTACAGCTGTACTAAGTTTCATAAAAAGCGTGCGAGCGGTTTAGGCTGTGGAAGTCAAACGTGGCGGAATAATAATAACACTAAGAATCACAATAGGTTGCCTCGCACTTTGTGCTTGAAAGGAATGAAAGGAACAACAGACCCATAATTAGGCCTGGTGTTATGAGCTGTGACCAGAGTATATTCAGTAGGCGGCCTACCTTTCTCTTGCGGACCAGTTCGCCCTGCAGGTGGTTTATCTGGAGGAAGGACCCCGAGGTGCCGAGCGCGCTTAGCGGTCGCACCGCACGCACAGGCCTCCTCCCGAACCTCGCGGTGCCCTTCACCTCCTCCAGCTCCCCGCTCCCGAACCGGCTGCCCCCGGTGACGTTGCAGCTGCTCATCGACATAGACTTGTACATACGGTCCTCTAACGACGGTGACTTACCGGACAACGTCTGGAAGTCTCCATGGGAAGTGGCTCTGAGTGACATGGCGAATTAAGCCTCGACCTGACTAGCTCTTCCAGAGAAATGCGCTCTTATATGAGCCGCTAAAAGGTCCGTGTACGATCCTCGACTTCGATGAGTAAAGGGACCTGGTTTGGTGTTTACTTCTCCAGGGGGAACCTATCAATAACGGTAACGGAGCGCCATCCATCATTCATGATGCAATGTAATACACAAAGTTTCCAGGGGAGGGGACATTGGGATACTCTGTTAGTTGGTACCGGTGTAGTGTACACAGGCTAATATCTTTTTCATAAGCTGCCGTGGCAACGCAGTCTCACTCCGAGTTCGTCAAAAATCGACGCTTGGTTGAGAATGAAGACGCACAAGGACACCTTTTGCGTCAGCAGTTGACGCGTTTCGGCGGATACAGAGTATCCTATTGTCCCCTACGCCGTGGATAATCCCGTAAAATGTAACATTCTTAACATTTTAGAAATGTTCTAGAGTATCCCAACTTCTTAATTATCCAACTGCTGATCCATTCTACTTATGATGACCTGATAAGTTTGACAAATGAGCTTCTATACCAGAGCTTTATATCTTTAGGCCTTTTATCACAAAGTGTATGTCACGGCCATAGGCTGTAAAATATAAGGGTCACGGCCAATATGTCATGGTATTGCCCCTGTAAAGAGGTCAAAGTCAGACCAAAGTTCAAACAAAAATGCATAAAGAAACCCTAAACAATATATAAACCAAGAGACAGCGACATATCTGGTTACACAAGTCGTTGCACAATTTTCAAATATTCACACATTGGGATCAGACCAGACGGGACTAGACATTAATTTTATATTATTACATTATTTTACTTTCTATGGACTAGACCCAGGCTATAGTTCCAGGGTGTTAGTTTATTATTTAGCCTTATCACTCAACGGCTGCATATTTTGAAAGAATAATGTTATATTTCTTTCTTTCATTCACAAATCCTAAATAAGACCAATTGACATTCAAGGATGCCTTCACTGGTTGTGTGTGGACATGGTGGAATTTAAATCAATACCTTTTAGTACTGTCAAACATCCTATATATACCCCCATATAGACACAAAACTATCCATTCCTCTACATAGAATAGATAGTCTTTGGGGGCTGTGTTTTTGCCGCAATCTAAGATAACAGGATGGAATAGGATGGAAGTTGGTCGTATAATAACAACAAATGAGCCTTGGCGACCAACTTCTGTTTTTCACACCAAGTATGTCATTTACACACACACACACACACACACACACATGCATGTAGGCACACACCACACTCCCAAACACACTTCCAAGAGGCCCAACTTGGGTGTCCTCGTTCCTGCTACATATTTCCTCCTGTGGGCTTGGAGGCCCTTTAGTGCGAGACGAAACAACCTCTGACGCAAAATGGGTGTGGTATGATCCCATGAAGCTTTCCTGAGTGGCTGTTTTGTACTTTTTTCTGTGCGTTATTGTTGTGAACAGACTCCAGGAACCCTTGTCTCCTCATGGACACTGGGAATGTAAAATAACATTGGCTCTGCATCCAGCCAAGGGACTGCATTATGACCGGTCATCGCCCCACTGCATTGTCCTCCGGATCTTTTTGAATCGGTCAGGGGATGTGCCACGTGTGGTATTGTATCCTGCTGTGAGTTACCACCACCCGGGGAGGAACCCCCAGTTTGATCAAGGTCACGGAGCTGGGCCAGACTCTCCCCTCGAGTTGACATCCATACGCAGTCAAATGGATAGGACAGACAACAAGTGGACTACAGTCATGATTTGGTTTATTCAGTCGCATTCAAGTGTTCACTGACAAAGGATTGGTTGATTGATGGTTGGATGAGTGGGTGGATGGATAGTTGGAAGAGTGAAGAACAACAAACCAGGTTGCTTTGTTAATAGCTGGCTCTTACCCTGCCATCAGAGAGAAAGGCTGTTATGTGGAAAGACACAAGACGTTTACAAGACGTCTAAAAGAGTATGTTGGCTTGTGTTCTTTCAAGCATACAGTAAACGCAGCATCTTTGTGAAGCGTATGTGGATCATGGCTGGTTTAAACAGCCCTGAGTTAGACTGGACTCTGATGCTGGGGAGATGAATACCTGCATGAATGTTGTTTTGACATGCAGTGGCATACAACATGTATGTGTGAAGGTGTTGTTGTAATTCAGCCTACCAATGCTATACAACATGAGATATTATCTCTGTTTGCCTGGGAGGGGTCTGTGCTTGAGATAAAGAGGAAGAGGATAGCGAAGAGGAAGTAAGAGTGAGAGAGAAATAATGATTGCACAGAAGAGGAAACTGACTAGTGAGATAGAGAGACAGAGAGAGAGAGAGAGAAAGAGAGATAGTCACACAGAAGAGGAAACTATGGCTAATTCAAGAGAGCGAGATTTATAAATTGTGTCATTTAAATAGTAGCATAAAACTGTGATCTCCGGAACAGAACCAAACAGAACACTGACCAGATAAATAGACAGACAGGGGGATGGGGGGACAGACAGACAGAGGAACAGACTTTGGATAAGCAGCTGAATGGCTGGACATAGGGACGGACAGGAAGAACAAGTTATTATCAATGGGTCGGCACGTGACAAAACAACAGAGGGAACAAGGGAGAGAGAGAGTCAGAGAGAGAGACAGAGAGGGGACGGGGAGCGCAGGAAGAATGGAGGAAGAGTGTGTCCCCTCCTGGGGCTGGCCAGTTCTGTCAGCTGTGACATCGCAGGAGCTATGCTTGCTAAGCAGAAACTGAGCAGCAGAATCCATCATGAACTGGGACTTGGACGTTCTCACAGCTCACTGGCTGCTGTCTCCCTGTGTAGGGTTCAACAACGTCCCCATACAGTTATACAGGATTTTATTCATGGGGAAGTGTGGGAACAGACCTTAAGCAAATGGGCCCATTGGTGTCACATTGCTCAAAGCTAGATACAGTACCTAGACTTTTAGCTACAAAAAGGGTTGAGTGGGTTCCCAGAGTGCAGGAAATCGTCCATCAGTGATAATAATTTAAAAGGTGAAATATAAGTTTCGGCCAAACCAACGTGACCTCCCACTGACATTTTTTGTTATAAGTTGCAGTTTTATCGCTGTCCTAACCTCCAGCAAGGGTGCTCAGATAGAGGGGCATGAAGCAGATTTGACCTTGACTTCCTGTTTCCTCTCAACACACTCATCCTCACATAGTCATCTTCTTCTCTTGATTTATTTTGTCGTGCCGCTCTGTCGCTTCAGTTCAGTTATATTTCTGGTTCATCTGGAGTCATGGCAAACTGTTGGTTTTTCTCTCCAGTGACTTTGCTCTCTCTATCAATCCTCATTGCTTTTAATCAAGGGCAATTAAAAGGTATGTAATCAGGTTTTTTTTTCTTGGTTAGTGTGAGTAGCCTACATGATTATAGATAATGGACAAAAATATAATAAAATGTTTGAGGTTTTGCCCAATGTTTTCATCAAATGATAAAAGTTCTACAATGGAAGTCTATTATTTGTAATATGCAGTTTACTTAAACGTTCTAATTTTATGATTAAGAATTGTAGTAAATGTAAATCTTTCTTCCTTTTTTCGTTTAGCACATGCCATTAACTTCTTTATTGGTTTTTATGTGCTATAATGTCAAATAAAGTAGGCTAGAGTAAAAAAAGAGGATATAACTTACTCTAACCTTGTTTCAAAGCTTGTATTTGATTGTTTATTGACTTATATTCACTTAGTGTCATTTTTATCCTACATTAATTGATTGATATTGAAAGACAATTTGTTTCTGATATAAACACATTATTTACTATCTATTTATGTATGTATTTTTTATTTTGGTTTTATAAATCAATGACGTGACATATTTCCATGCTTCCAGCCCATCCCATTAGCGTGAGGATCGCTGGAGTCTTCATGATCCCTGAAAAAGGCAGTTATGAGTTCAACGCCACCGCAGCGATTGACGCTTGTCTCAAGCTGGGCGCTACCATAGCGACCAGAAAACAGATGGAGGTGGCAATGCAGGGTGGATTTGAAACGTGCAAGTAATAACGATTGATCACATCAACGCTTCACAAAGGGGGGAACATTTTTAACATTTACGTTGTTTACGTTCTTATCTTAGTTTTTATCCATGGTTCTTGCTGTCACACTACAAGATAAAAAAATTTAACGATATATTTGTATCAATCTTAACCAACCAGTGGTTAAGACTGATACAAATATCATAACATTTAGTCATTTTAATTAAAATATTTAAAGTATATTACAAATATACATCCTTGATTCATTCATAGTATTTGAATAACCACATTTTTTCTATTTTGGTCCTATGACCAAATTTCAGTAGGAAAGCAAATTATGCTGCTCTATTCTGTAAACAGGTATGGATGGACTGATGATCCACACAAAGTGATCATCCCCCGCAACGCACCAGACGCGAACTGTGGGAAAGGCAAAGAAGGTTTGGTCGCTTGGAATGTTGAGGCAAGCAGACTCTTTGCCGCTTTCTGCTTTAAACCAGAAGGTAAAGTTCTATCTATCTATCTATCTATCTATCTATCTATCTATCTATCTATCTATCTATCTATCGATCTATCTATCTCTCAAGGTGCAATGTATCTATCCATTTATCCATCTGTCTATCTATCTGTCTGTCTGTCATATTTCCATCCCTCCATCCATACATGATAATAGGTTGGGGTGATTTCTGGTTAGGAAATGGAAGTTATGCATTTTTTTAATCAATTGTCACATATTCTGCTAATAATTATGAAGCTATTTTGTTCAAGCGCAGACGTACACTCCACAACCGTGATCCCTGTGGCCTTCCAGCCAAGGACTGCAGTAACGAGGAGGCACCACCACACGTCCAAGGCTCCACCCTTAACCAAACCACGACAGACATACCCGCCGACACTTCCTCCTCGTCATACCGTTCGGTCACCCAAACCGACGGGGCAATCCTCTTGGTATCCTTCTTCTTCTTCTTCTTCTTCTTCTTCTTCTTCTTCTTCTTCTTCTTCTTCTTCTTCCTCCCCCCCTCCTTCCCTCACTACGTTCAGGCTACACTACACACTCCCGCTCCACTTGATTCCTCCTGTTTTTCCTGTGATGACCTGGCGGACCCCCTCCAGGAAGTGGAAATCCACCCATGCTACGCCTGTGCGGAGCTCCAGCTTATCTAGCTTCCCACTACACCCTTCCTCCTCTGCCGCCGCCACCACCACCACCACCACCACAACCATCACCACCACAAGCCCCACCACTGCCACCACTTCCTCCACCTTTACCCCCACAAAAAGCCCCTCTGAGAACATGCTCCCCCATCCCTCCAAAGGATCTTTGGGAGGTAATTAACCCATCCAATACACACATGCACAACAACAAAGTGTCAAATGTAACCTCAGGCACTATTACAACATACCAAAGAACAATTCAGACAAGGAGGTTTAATTTTCATGTGTGGCCCGTTTGGGATTTGCTCAGCAATCCACACATTCGGACCATTCTATGTTCTTCCTTTCAGAGTGATCATCTTGGGTATATTCGTACTACTATTTGCTTTTTCTTATTACTATACTTTTTTTTGGGAGATATGTTCTGCCTCACCTGCAGTGTTTTCACCTGTTTTTACCCAATGACACTAAACTCCAATGTTAGCTAGTTTATAGTTTGGCCGAAACCTTTTCGATTTTTGTGTGTCGCAATACAGATCATGACACATGCAGCTGCCAGTTATCTTGATGATGTATAGAGATCAAATCACGTTCAACAGGATGTTTCCCCATTCATAGTTTCCAAGCCCATAGCCTTCGTTAAGACACTGATTAGGTTAACGAAATACAAATATATATATTTATTAATCCATACATGACAAGGTTCTGCAATTTAGAATGATACGAATAAAGCTATAACCTTTGAACAGTCCCTGCCACATTTAGCAAACCTGGACAAATTGTCTGCTTGGATACAGGGGGATGGGAGTCTCCCGGATGTTTTTGTGGCAGATGTTTATCAGATGTTAACCTCTGCATTGTAACGTTTCTTCCCCAGGCCTCTACGTGGGTCTTATTGTGGTGGGACTTCTCGTGGTCTCTATTGCTGCAGCCTTCTTGTACTGCAAACGGTGAGTAAGATCAGCAGGAAATATAGTAGCCCCCCATCCCTCCCTCCATTAATACAATAAGAAAATATCATAAGATTGAAAGTTCCTATCTATAAATATATGTTTGCATAAATATGTGAGTGTTTTTTTAATGCTTATTTCCATATGAAATACATTTTTTACATTTTTTCATTGTGGTCGTTTGTTTTGGTCCCCGCAGGCAAAGGTTTTTATTTTCCCCGCCGTGGGCCCGCCCCCAGCAGACCAGCGATGATGCGGAGACCGAGATGTGGAAGCACGACAGTACGCACGGGCAGACCCAACTGTCAGAGGAGGACAAGACCGACGGCAAGAACGCCACCGAGGCCAAACTCTGCGTCAGTCTATCAGACACCAACACTGTCGCAGCGGTGTAGGGGAATTGGCTGCTTTTAACAGCTGTACAGCGGTAAAATATGAAGGAACGGGTTGTTTGAGCGAGTATTTGTGTACGTGTGTTGTTTGTTTTTTTCTTTTGAGATACAGAGTTCATGGTTCATGGTTCATGGTTCATGTTCGATTCTCTGTTCAGGAAAAGTGGATCATTAAATGTTTTCACATTGTTTTATAAAATAAAATAAAAAAAAAATAACATTCTTGGTTCAAATCATGTTTTATTATTTCTAATACATCTATATATATTAAATTTGATTGGTGGCTCAATATACAATTTATTTTGTCCACTTAAACACTCAACACTTTTTGCCTATATAAATGTTGCTACAAAAATGTTCCCTAGAACTACGATACCCATAATTCCTCACGCATGCGTAGAGGATTGTCACTAGCAAGCGCATGGACCTACTGATGCTAATAAACATATTCTGGGCAACATCACAATTTAGCTGTCCTCCTAGGCTCCTACTGTAATACAAATTTGAACAAGACATGCCACGTCTCGGTTCAGTTCAACAGAAAGTACCATGTTTATTTTTGACGGAAGTGAAAGAGGAACAGTCCAGAAAACGTCTCGGCCAGGTCTGTGTTTAGCTTATAAACACATACATCCCAAATCCAAACTTAAGTCATGGGGCTTCTCTAGCCTCTCAGTCGGCTCTTTTATGATACAGTCCGCCAACTCGCTACAGCGATAGATATGGACGATTATTCATTAATCCTGATTAATTATCTTCCATATTAATCCCGGTTATTTATCTTTCTGTAGCCGTTTCAGGTCATTGCCACTGAACGCCTGAACCCCTTGGCGTTAGAATCTAACGTGGAGAGTGCGCTGGCCACAGAAAAGCTGGATGGCACTTGCTGCTATGTTACATATTATGAAGGTTAAGGTTGGCTATGATACCCTAGAAAGCTTGGATAAGGCACTAATATTGGGTGTCAAATGGTTTATGCCAGACCAAATAATCAATATTGTTATCCCTTTTATAGGGCAACCATACCTCTGGGCTCGACTGGACCGAAAGCCCACCAAACTAGCTGACAAGAGCTTCAAAAAATATCAGCATTCTCACAAAAGTTCTAAAGGTATTCGACGTGTTCTCTGACTTAAGCAAGCACACTTTTAAGCATGATGTGTCCTCCTTAGTGCGCTCTGCATTGATCAGTGGAGCTGGTGAGCAGCAATATCTGGGAAATTTCTGCAATTTCAGTCAAACAAAAAAAGATGAATCACAAATCTTCATACTGAAAACCCTTTATATATTGAGGTTGGTTTGGGAAGTACTGTTGTAGTCATTGGCATCATTGAGAGTAGTCCAAACAAGACCATACAATATATGTCTTGCCAGTTTAGATTCACCACAATGTGATTAGTCTAAATGAAACCCAGATGACTTTCCTCCAATGGTCACGATTATTCAATAATCGTATTGTAAGCTTTAAGTCACGGATATTCAGAGCATTTCGCTGCTCGAGTTGGGCCAGAAAGGTTGTACGTAAACTGTCATGTTTTAATGACAATAATTTTTTTAATCAAATCAATAACTAGTAACTGACGTATGATTGCAGTGTTTGTGTGTGATTCTCGTTGACCAGGTTTCACATGGAAGGTAGAGGAGGACTTCAGGACCGTACCAGAGGCTTGGATCCCAGCACATGGTGTCAAACATCAAGAGGGAATACCAGTCCCTGACGAACACGGACATATTCCAGGTTCTTCAAGGCTTCTTCTCAATATAGTGATGGATAGTCTAGTGGTAAGGGTGTTTGACTCCCAGCCAAAAGGTTCTGGGTTCGACCCCCATTGTTTGCGCAGTGCATGTGACCTGATTTAACATGAATAGAAGCTTCCAAAACCTAAGGGCATTTGTGCCCATTGACGCAGAGTTGAAGCAGGCTTTTTTGGGTAAAAGGGCCCCAAATTCTTTCACCATCCCCGCCCACACATACAGACGATTACACTTCGTGGATTACTCTAGGCCCTAAAGTAGAGAAACTAACTAGATTTTCCAGATTTTGAGGATTCATCATCATTCCTTTTGGGCAGGTGGGATATTGTACTGGCTAGTATGACTCTCAGCTCGAAGGGGATAGGCTCCAGCCCAATGTCCCCCCATTGGCCACCTGTCGCCATCAGAATTCCATAACGCCTACCTGCTTCTTCATGATATGTATCTGAATTCACTGGAAGTCGCTATGGATAACTAATCACTAATTTTTTTTTTAAGGAAAAAAAAAAGGAAATGGAAACAAATACCATAGTTCTGCAATGCTTCTCAGGCCTTGATGGCTTGTTGAGATGATACAGATGGTTCTCTGATGACAGTACACCCAGACGTGCTGACTGTCTTTATGTCACATGTGTAGGCTGGGTTCCGGTGCAGACGGACAACAAGCAGTACTGCTGGCACTCCTCCACGGTGGACTACGATGCCGGCGTGGCCCTGGTCCTACGGCCCAGAGACCAGACCCCTGACCTGCTGGAGCTGGCTCTGGTTCCCCTCGTCGACCTGTTGAAGCAAACACTGGAGCTCATCGGCACCAACGTCAATGGGAACCCGTACAGTGAGTAGTGCTGGGACCCTGGTCCAAACCTGTTCTGAGGAGCTCCAGGCTTCCTCTACCGGGACATCGTACTAGTTAAGGGGTTCACCCTTAAAGTTGCAGTATGTTACTTTTCAACTTGCTTAAAATTACCTGGACATATCTGTATGTATCATATCACAGCATGCATCCTGCTGATCCATGGTGATGTAAACAATGTTATCAATAAAATCACATCCTAAAACTGATATATTCTACATATAAAAAAAGGCTATTCTTGCAATGTAACCTAGCTATTGTTGGTGCTTGGCACTTGTTTCCATGAACATCCTTACTGTACCGACAGCGATATATATATATACAACAGGTTTGGGCTCAATCATACACATTGCGACTTAAACCCTTAAGACCTAGAAGGCCTTAAAGGCCCTTCGTGCAGGGGTGCAAAAAAGCTTTTAATTTCTAAATGGGTAGTTTACACGGATCTGTATTTTGAAAAGGTCATGTACTATCTCTCAGCTTGAGGGAGCACAGGCCAGATAAGACTTAGCTTTCATCTTCAGGCAACACAAGTTTCATCTTCAGGCATCATAGATAATGTATGACGCATGCATACATTTTAGAAGACCCATCAAAGACAGATCATCAGTCTTTGATGTCCCACTTGAGACTTAATCCTCGGTTGCATGTGAGACTAAAACTCAGCTGGTTGCTCCTCCACGCCTCCAGGGATGGGGTCCAAGAAGCAGCCCCTTCACGCCCTGGTGTCCCATGGCAGTGTGAGGGTCGGAGGGCCCTCGCCGCCGCTGGACCTCCAGGGCCTGACCTCCTGGTTCCAGGAGAGCAGAGAGGGGCTAGTGGAGGGCATTGTGTGGCACTGTGACAACGGCACTCTGGTCAAGGTGAGCACCCACCCCACCCTCCGCCTTTTAACCAAGCGCCGTCAACGGTTCTTACTTAAATGTTTTTACTTTAAATGTTTCTGGTGTAAAACGTTAAATTCAATTGTATTTGTATAGCTGTTAATCACCATTACAGTCTCAAAGTAGCCTGGAAATCCAGAGTTCTCGCGAGAGCAATATACTCACACCTCGATTCCCCTGGCCCAGAACATTAATCAATCACATCGGTGTATCTGATCTAGGCGGGCCAAAAGCGTTGCTGTTTTACCAAGCCGATACGGCAAGAGGCTTATCTATTGATAAGGTCGGCTGGCTTGGATACGTCACCCCTTGTATTCTACTGATTGGTCATAGTGTTATCCAATTGCGTGCAGTGATATTTTCAAATGCATGCTTGGTGCCGCTCCTCAAGTTGGGCCATTTTCATTACTCGTTGCCAGACCCTACAGCTTTCTGGATGTGGGTCTGGATATCGCGGCTAGTCTCAAAGGGCTTAACAGGCCAAATATATATGACACCCCCCTGACCCAAGCCCCCAAAAGGGCAAGAAAAAAACCTCCCTTAATCAGCGAGGGAGAAATCGTGAGGAGGAACGCAGAGTGGGGGATCCCTCCTTCAGGGATGGTCAGGAGTGCAGTGACAGGATAATTATAATTAATTACGTGCATTCTTCTTATGCTCTCAAATATTGACCACGTTTGAAGAACACAATTTCGTCCAAGATGGTAATCAATAGAACTTTAATAACATGGTATGCTATGTGAGTTTGCTTTGGGTATATTTTCCATAATGACTCGGACCGAGGAAATGACCTCTCACTGGTGTTGCTCTTCAGATCCACCGCCACCACCTGGGTCTGGGCTGGCCGGATGGGGACTGCTGCTTCAGCTCCAGACCCGTGGAGGTGCGCGTCGACTGGACAGCGGACCAGGACTACCACCTCCCCAGCAAGGATCTGTTTGCCTCCCTCTCCCAGCTGGACGGCCAGCGCTTCAGCCGGCTGCGGGACGTCTGCTTCGACACGTAGACCTCCCGTGGTCCTTCAATGTCCACCCCTAGACTCTATACTTTCCTTTACAACATTTGAATGGATGCCAAATTGCCACATTTGTGTGACATTACCCATAATGAAGTTTGAAAGCTTTGTGCTGAAGAAGTACCTCATCCCATTGGGAACGCTTGGCAAGGCGACGCATGGCATGGGCATCGCCATGTTGTTATCAGAAAGATGTAACAAATAAAATGTACCAATAGTTAAGTCAGTGCACTCGCTGACCACCAAGGGGCGCTATTGCACCGCATTGGATGACCTCATAATCAGTAGACTAGCGGAGACACATTAGCCACAATCGTTTGCAGCTTTCTTTGGTCGAATTTAATACTTAGAACGATTTTGTAAATATGAACCAGATGTTGTGGTACATTCTGTTTAAAAGATCCAAACATGACATGTATTCTCTTTTATTGGCAGTGACCTCACCGGGTAAAAAAATTAACATCTTCACGGTAACTTAGTTCATAGCAAAGGATTTATTAGCACTTTTTATGAAGAAATAAAATAAACTATGAAACAGATCCCTCATGCATCAGGAATATATCAGGAATAATATTTGGCTTTCCGCCATAACCAACTAATTTACAGATTATATAATTTACAGTTTGTGTTATAGGGTAATCAAACTATTCGAACATGACCATATTCGGTTGAACAGGTAATTGCAGTAGCTGTTATCTGATCTGAACCACGGTATCGGCGCTTATTGGTGTCGTGCCTGTGGTTTGCTTACAGTGTTGAGTTACTCTTAACAGCCCTCTTGCGGTTTGTAATGGCTTAGCTGATTGACACATTGGGAATATTAGCTGGCACGCCAAACCGAGTGCAAACCTTCTTTAGCTCTTCTTCCAGCAGAATGTTCTTCTTCACCTCCAAATTGTAGTTGAACTTCAGGTCTTCAATCTCATCAAAAAACTTGGGGTCAAAGTTCTCCAGGGCTCGACTCAGCTTCTTCACCTCCACTTGTAAACGTCTCTTCTCAGTCTCCGATGCTTTCAGAAGGTTCCTCAGCTCAGTGGAGCCTAAAGCAAAATGACATTCAGTATCATGGAGTAGCCTAAACACTAAAACTAGTGTTAACTTATGTTACCCAGGTGACTTGTGGGGTGTTTAACTAGGTGTTGCATTGTTTGGATTCCTTCTTGGGTGTGAATGTGGGTATCACCGCAACTCACTACCTCAGTTGCAAACTGAGCACAATTAACACTTATTTATTCATTTAGCAGATGCTTTAATCCAAAAGGACTTGCAGTGATTTGTAAATGAGTCTTGAGCAGGTAGGGGTTAGGGCATCCTGCTGAAGGATGTGCTCAGGTAGTCCGTGGACGCTGGGGATCGAACCTAGAAACACCCATCAGGCTGTTTCGCTGACATATGCGATGGGTCACCAGTCGAAATCCCGAGTGAGAAGTTTCACCCTACGGGGCGTGCCTTGAGGCCCGCCCACCTTTCAGAGACCTCACCTTGAAGAGTGGACGTTTGCCCCGATCCCTCCCGGAGCTCCTGCAGCTCCTGCATCAGTTTACACCGCTCCTGATCCAGCTCCTGGTTGGCCCGCCTGGAGAACCGACACACAGCTTCAGCGTGATACGACAGAATCAATCTCACGGGGACACCACCTCAGGTGAACTGTGAGTGCATAATCATCGTTACTCTTGTGTGTAATCGGTACAAACCGTAGCGCCTCCACATCTTTGGTGGCAGTTGCGTCCATCTTGGTGCCGCCTTTCACCTGATGAAAGATTGATGAAAATATGAGCTTATTGAAGCCAGACACTGCTGGCTGATGGGCCCTTGATTAAAACCGCTGTCAGGTGAATCCATCCCACAGCAGTGCTGCATCGTGTATCGCCTGAAAAAGGGGTTTTGTTTTCATAATCTTTATTCAACCAGGCTTAATAGGCCTGAGGGGTCATTTGTCAGTCTGGTGCAGTCGTGTCCTGAAACATAATGGAGTGGAGTGGTATGAGATGGGGCACCTGATCCTCTAGTGCGTGGATGGAGCGCAGGGCTTTCTCCTCCCGCTCGCCGGCCTCCTTCAGTTTCCTCTTGAGCTCGGCCCGCTCGGCCCGCTCCTTCTCTCCTTCCCTCTCCAACTCTTTCATCTTGTTCTCATACATTCTGGAGGAGCGCCAGACCACAGTGGGAGATCACATTCTAATAACTGCATATGCATGGCGGTAGGAGCATGATGAAAAACAGAGACCCTGGCTCGAGTCCTTTTAAACCAAACAATTAAATTATCTGCTTTCCCCCTGCTACAAGCCACCATTACCGTATATCCAAAGTAAGATCCAACTGATCAGTTGCAGAAATATTGAAGGATTTCATATTAAGATTAAGACGAGGAAAAACAAGTCTGGATGAACCCATCGTGGGTCAATCTACCCTTTGCGGCAAATAGCCCGTTCTAAACACCGGCCTGGATGATGTTTAATCCAGGGAAGGAACAGCGGCTGACCTCGTCACCACCGAGGCCTTCCAGGTCTTGCTGTCCGCTCCTTCTGGGATGGCTCTGGTCAGAGCGGTGTGAAGTTTGCGCCTGGTCTCCTCCAGCTCCGACTCCAGCTTCTCGTTGCTCACTTCCAGGCCGCTCCTGGTCACTCGCAGCCTCTCCGTCGCCTCCTTTTCCTGTGCAAACAGGAAAGAGCATCCGAGACATTGTGTCTTCACGTTGTCAACAGATCGATTTTAACTGAGGTTGTTATTTGATTTCGACAAAACAAATTACCCTTTTAATCTCTCTCCGTAACCGTTCGCTCTCCATCACTATCTTTTCCATCCCTTTGGTTTTGGATTCCAGTCTGGCGCTCAGTTCGGCTTCGGCGTCCTGCTTCACCTTTTCATAGTCCGTCTTCGGCGGGGAAGAGGAGGAAGAAGATGGAGGCGGTTAGGTGTCAACATTTCACACTCGAAAGAAGTGTGACACATCTTATAAAACTATGCCACTATGCAAACGTGTCAACAGGATCGTTGAAACCTTGAGGGCCTCGTGCTGCTGCTGCAGAGCCGCCAGCTTGTCCTGATTGGCCATTCCGGAGGTTCGCTTGAGGGCGTCGTTCTCCTTCTGCACCCTCTCCACCACCTTCTTCATCAGCCCCACCGTCTTCTCCAGGTCCCCCACCGTCTTACCGCTGCTGCCCGCCTGATCCACAAAACAAACCCTCAGCCAAGTGGTTTGTAAATCATCCATCACTGTTAGGACAATCCAGTAGACAGGCCTTCTCTTCTTGCTGAGATCTTGTCTGTGAGAATGTCTCAGATAAAATAACTTTGTTACTCGGAAGAGTGTGCATAGGAGCAGCAGAAGGACAGCACAGTAACATAATTATAACACAAAAGAGATGAGAATGTTTAAATATGCAATAGAACTGCAATACACAATTGAAAAATATGAATCGATCCGCACAATAGGAGTCATAGAAATGTAATGAGCTTAACACTGAATCTAAATATTATGAGTAGAAGGAAACATTACCGACTGTATATGCTTCCACCGCATAGTTTTACTGTATAAAGTGAGATGTGGTTCTAGACGGGGACCTACTCCACGTAAGTGGGACAACTTCTTCTCTGCCTCTGCCCGTTCCTTCTTCATGACTCGGCACATCTCTTTGAGGTCTGCGACTTCTCTCTGCCAAAACAGAGGGACCGGGACAATTGACATGATTCATTAGTTAGTACAAAATGATTTATGTTTTCTAATTTGATGGACATTGACATCAAATGTTTATTTCCCCCCAATATTTATTTGCCATATATTTAACGATTATTCGCTACTATTCCCCACTATTCCCCGAGCCTGAGGTGAATAACTGTTTTAGTATATACTATACGTGAACACTCCAACAATAAACAAGATAACACTTTTTGCTGGGATTTATTGGTTTTTATTAGCGGCTTATTTGCCTTATTGGCGTGACGAGGCGACCGTCCCGTCACGCACGCAGAAACAATATCTGGAGTTGGAGATCTCAATCATGGAATATTGCCCAATATCCCGAGGTAGCGAACCAATCAAATTGCACCATCTTAGGACGTTCACGTGTAGCATATACTCAATTTTCTTATTAAGTACTTGTTCACTTGTGTCAGATGACAGGCTTTCCTTTAATAGGAAAAATGACAGGTTGTCCTCGGGATTAGATTGTTTAGGAACCAGAGACATGTAAAGTATGCGTCTTAGGCGAGTAGCATACTTTCGAAAGTTTCCTTTTCATTACTGACAATCACATTTTATAAGCAATGCGGTTTCGGGTTTGATTCATTCATGTTCCCTCAGTGAAGTCAGTGGTATTCCCATGGAAACGGGAAATCAGACATTCCACATGCGGGACTAAAACAGAATAAGTCACGCCTGCCTTAAACGTGTGACGAAGCACACACAATGTTTGCATCTCTGTCATCTGCGAAGCATTGCCAAATTCTTTGGTCCCGTAATTTTGTTCTTGCGACCTCGCCAAACTTCTCCTCAAGTACTCTGATAGCGTGAGTAGCGTACCTTTAGCCCGGGCAGCTCGACGTTAGCTTGCGCCAACTGAAGGCGGAGCTCCAGGTTTTCAGAGGAGAGCTTCAGATTTTCTTTCTGGACGTCCTGGTCTTTCTGCGATGGCGTGCCCGTGCCCCGCCCGGAGGTCTGGAGGAAGGGAACAGTAAGAAACAGTATCAAATCCAACACACAGATTGTAACCAGGAGCAAAGAGGGTGGAACCCACCGACGAGGAGGATAGGTGAGTGATGAAGCGATTAAAAAAAACTATCTAAAAGCAACCTTTTACAGGGTTCACAGTGACCACATGAGCCAAAAGCGCACGTAAGGTCGCAGATAGGCAAGTTTTCCATAACGTTGTCACAGGTGAACTTGAGACAACCATTTAGGCCTCACTGTTGGTTAGGGTTAGGGCTTTGGGGAGGGTCTTTGACTGCCGGGTTTGGGGGGGGGGGGGGGGCAACACCAACAAACTATGGAACTAACAAGCCGGTGCTTCTCCAGGCTACTCCTCCTCCGTCACTTCTACAGCAACTACACACGCCACAGGGACATCGCAGGGCCTGACAGTACCTTCAGGCGGCGTCTCTCCGATTGGCTCTCTCTCTTTCGTACGCCCATCTGGCTTAAGCCCTCAGACCCCCGCCGACCGCAGCTCCTTCCTGCGGTCCCGGTGTCTGTGAGCGAACCAGAGTTTGGTTCGCCTCGCCGGTCTGCATCTACCTGAGCTGTGCTGGATTGCTCTGGTTCTTCACCTGGTTCCGTCTCCATAAGGGTCTGACCCGCCTCTTCGCCCAGCGCTACTCTGTCCTCGCCCGTCAAGTCCCCCATGTCCGTTTCTCCTGGTTGGTCCGCCATGCCCAGCTCGCCCCCCGCAGTGCACTCCTCCGCGCCGGGGGGGTCGGCCGCTGCCGCCGAATTCTCCTCAGCCTCGACCTCTGGATCCTTCTCTGTTCTCGCCAACTCGGAGGTCACGGCGGGATCTCCGACGGGTTCACCGGCGTCGGGTTCGTCGGTAGCACAGGGCAGGCTCCCCTGTCCACTCGGACTTTCATCTTCTCCGCCGCCTTCGACCTCGTCCTGCTCTCCTTCCTCCTTGATAATATCAGCATCGCCATCCGCCTCCTCTTCAGACGGATGAGGGAACGATTGCTCTTGCAAAAGTAAATCTTCTGCTCCCGCCAAAGGAGGGCTGCCTCGTGGCTGAAGGACCCCGTTATCGTGCGGTTCTGGGTTCTCTCGGTCTGTCTCCTTCCCGACGTCAATCGTAGGCGAGCGTTTCACTCTCGCAGATGCGGTGGGTGTGCCCCCTTCCTTCACACGTTCGGCAATACAATGATTTAAGTCCGTTGAAGGAGAACGGAAGCGATGGACACGCGGGAACAAGCATAGAAAAAGTGATGAAAGAAGGTTAAAAAAAAAGGGAACATCAAGGACACAAGCCACACAATAGTCCCAAGTAGCATAATATGGGCTTATTATTTGCAGGGTGATGGGCTCGGATCGATGAAGGCCAGAATGCAGTGTCTGCTTTGGTAATCCACAAGCAGCGCCAGAAACTGATGCAAATGTAGAGCTTGAGGTCCACTGCTGTGTATTTTACTGCCTCATTAAATAGCCGGGTCAATATGAAATATCGCTGACTCAAGACTTTTTCTTGGCGAATATATGTTATGCATTGCTTCCTTCATTCTCCCACAAAACTATACGATTATCTGGTTTTCTCCCAATGGGGAACATTGCTCACATTTTTCAAATTGAAGTTAAATCTACTGCAGATGTTGCCTCCATATAAACCGTGGGTGGTAGGTATCTCTGCACTGTATTTGTGTCAACCAGACGAGATCAGGACGCATATGTGAGCAGAAAGATGCCAAGACATGACGACACGATGACAGTCGCGTTCAAGGCGTCTCGACTTGTTAGAGAAAAGGAGATGAACATTTTACAGTCAGAGAATACATTTATCGCATAAGGCACACAACAATAGGGATCTGTCTGCTATCTGCCAAAAGTGACTCAGTCAGAGACATATTGGGCAACATGCAGATATCAAAGTAATGCTCAGCGATAAAGTAGGAAATCTGTGTGTGCAGAGATTTTCAGAGATGTTTAAAATGTGCACTGCAACACGGCATGGGTTTTCACTTTATACACGCTAATTGTCCTGAGATTGTGCATGAGTGAACGATCTTTGTAGCCAAAACCTCTGAACTCCCATAATTAACCAAACATGATCCTGGGAACTCTCAAATGTACCGGTACCTGGAATTCTCCATCTGATCGCTCATTCAGAAGCATGAGTGTTTGATGAATTAATTTATAGTACAAAGGGAAAGTAAAAAAAAAAGGCAAAAGTGGTGAATAAGTAGATTGCACCAATTACATATGGGAAAGCAGTTGCCACTGCAAATTACGTTTGAATGAAACAGCAGTGTAGTAGAAACTCACAAAGTCAGGCTATAATAATGCCAGCCCCAAACCCGGGCTTCACATGGCTACAGGTCATCTCCCATATTCAGTTCAGTTTGTCATTGCCATTATCTCCTTAAAAGCGTGTTTATCCTAGTGTCTTTTTACGTGCTGTCTCTGCCTTTCGCTCACAGTGTCGCCATATCACACTGACTCCCTAACCCTGCATACACTGGGTATCTCGGGTGCGTAGATACACACATATCTCCACCTCACAGGTTGATTTTATCCATCTGGAATTCGGCAATTGAAACCTGAATACACATGTTTCTGGCTTTCACCTCATTCATCCGCGGCCCTCCCGATCTTTATTTGTGAAGATAAAATGTGGTACAAATGAACACATGTGTATGCTAACCTCCATTATCTCATCATCGGTGAACCGAAAGTATTCAGCTAAAGCGGTGGCCTCTGTGGGCTATGCTGGTGACATGTGATGAAATATATAGCCATACAACTCTGCAGTCCTTTGTATGGTAAGTATCTGTGGTTCGGGCCCTGACAGTTCTTTGACCGTCTTGTGCACTCGCTGCCATTCGCAGTTATCGAGTGAGTCCTCAAACCCCGCCCCCCTCGACTATTACCACACACTTGACAGTAATGGCTGTGGCCCCATGAGACGTAAGCATATATCCCCCATATGCTTATGAAAGGATCTGGGGATACTTACAGAAGGCCTGGAAGGAGGCTCCTTGGACATCTGTGCCTCCATAGTGTGGAGTCTCTCCTCCAGCCAGCGGTTCCTCTGGGTGAGGTCATCCACAGCTGCGTCCCTGGGCAGAGCCTGCTGGCTCCTGGATGGTTTCAACACAGCAGGGGGGGGGGGGGGGTCTCAGCGTTATATCACTCACGAGATCATGAGCTCAGGGTCTGCGTGTGTCAGTGCACATGATCAAGGGCGACAAGGTGACGCCTCCATCCATAACGATGAGTTTGGAAGATACAGGCGATAATTGAGTGCTGTCGGGGAGCAGTTTTGAAGGGTCGTGAAAGGCTTCAGACTTATTAAAAGGTATTATTTGAAAAAGGTGGTGGATGGGGCAGCGCTAAAAATCTCTTGAGCACCTTCGTTCTACATACTACCATACAAAGACGGATGATGAATACAAGGTTAGCAACGGTCCAACCTAATACAGTTAGGGGTGGTACCTGCTTTTCGTCCACTACAAGGTTACAAAAGTTATGGTGTTGCCTATGGTGTTGGAATCGTCTAACCTTACTGCTGTCCCGCTGATCAAATATGGCTATCACATGCTTTTAGAGGAATCCCAGTGAATCTTTCGCAAGATCTGCACTTTAATGTATAGATGGTCTCCTGAGGTTCCCATCTGCGATGGAGCTTATGCACCTGTTTCTATTGATCTTTGGTATGGCCCTGTTTGAAGGATTTATAACATTTACCTTGCAGTTTCTCATGAGCCTACTTCAGGGAAAGAAGGTAAGATTTCTCCACCATAACCTCTTAATATTCCTTGTGTCAGGACAGAGTGAGAGAAGAGGGGTTTTAGTGTCAACGTATATTTCCTAAGGACAATTGAGTTGTCAATTCATTTTGAATTGCATAAAGCTGGACAGTCTGGATCGTTGTCAATGCACTTGACTTTTAATGTATTATTGTGAATGTGTTATTGTCTCTGGTATTTATGTTGTCGTCGTCTTATGCTGCCGTCTTTCCCAGGTTGCTCTTGGAAAAGATGTTTGAATCTCATTGAGACTCACCTGGATGAATAAAGGTTCAACGACAGAAGTAGCCGTTGAGGGGATATAGAACATCATCTCTTTCTCATGATTCTCCTTGAGGGAGACGGCCACACGATCCTGTTACCTGATGGTGAGGATCTGCGTCTCCAGCTCGCTGTTCCTCCTCCTCAGCTCCTCCAGCTCCCTCTCTGTCTCGGCACTCTGCACGCCCACCACCTGGTCGACAGTCACACCGCGCCCCTTTGCCTTCCTCAACAGACCCTTGTTCTCTTGCTCCAGTCTGCGCTCATCAAACACACAGGAACAAGCTTTACCCCCCCCCCCACCATGCTATCTCTGTCACTTTTATTGCTCACTGGGTTCCACCAGCGAGCAACATGTTTTTTGATCCGTGTCACGCCAAACTAATGTGATTAACGATCTCTGGCAAACTACAATCTGACAAATAAGAGAAGGAATCAAGAGTGTCCGCTGCCTTTCTCTACAGGCTTTTTGTGTCTTTGAGTACAGACCCTGATAAGCCCCAAGAAGTGGAAGGAATGAGCCGCCAAAGCTGTTTAATAGCCCGCTGCTGTGTCAACCTCCTGCATGTCTTAAGGCTGAAACCCACTAAAACCCGAGCGTACAGAGCATCTGCCTTCAATCCTCCTCCCGTGGTAATCTATTTAAAGTGCCCGCGGTGTGAAGACAAGGACGCGAGTGGGATCAGCTTCCGTTGGCGCTCAACACTTGAGCCCCGATGTGTTCCGGCCTTCGGGGCTCACGCTCACCTGGCGTAGAGATCTTTGAGAGTGCCGAGCTGTCTGGAAAGAGCCTCCACCTCCCCCTCTTTCTCCTTGAGTCCGTTGCGTACTTTCTCCATCCTCGTCTGCCATTTCTTCCCCTCTTCCCAGCGCACAACCTCTTCCTTGGACTAGTAAGGGAGAGAGAGAGGAAAAAAAGGGTTGGTTATCTATGTATACATCAACAACATGTATAAAATCAACCCCAGGGTCAACTTGGGTCTGCCATACAAATTAAGAAGTGGTTGACATCGTGTCACGGTAACTGCCACAACCCGTTTTTAGTGCCTGATTTTGAATGGTAAATCTGAACGTAAGCGGAATGTGTTTTAGATTCGTGCCGGACTTGCGTCATCATAAATCATCCCATTCCAACAGGGCTAGCTAGAAACATGAGTTGTATAGTCTCGCTATAAAAGAAAGACTGACTGATTCTAATGGGAGAATGTGCCTTATACCACCTTGCTGCCATCTTGGTTCTAAACGGTAGCTGGTCGTGGCGCTTAATGCTGATTTCATGATTCAGTTTCCCCACCCAGCTTGCGTTCAGAGCCAAAATGGCTGCAACAGGAGAATAAGGCCCATGAGGGGAGGTTTCAGCTTGAAACCTTATTGTCCTCCTTGGTGGCGGTGGTGGTGGTAGTCCTCTCCGGGGACGAAGGCCTCTTCTCCAGCTCCGCCTCCAACCTCCTGATCTTCCGCTGGAGGTTCTCCACTGTGGATCCCCGGCTGTCCACCTCCTGCTGGTTCTGTGGGTTCCATTGCATCAGTAGAGATGGCAATTCACAGTTTAGTTACAAAGTAGTACACATTATCGCCTGTATGATCATGAAAAATAATAATAAGATGTTTAGTAATCCCCTTGGAAAATTCAGTCAGTGGGCTGCCCCACACCCTTGAGTGGGAACCAACTCCAGTGTGTAGTGGCCTTGCCTTGGTTGTTGCTCATGCCAGAGTGTTACCTTGACCCATGTTTTGCAGTGTGGGGGGCGGGGGAAACCAGAGCACCCAGAGAAAACCAACAAATGTGGTCACAGGCAGCTCTACCCAGAAAGGCCAGGAGTGACAGGTGTTTCTGATGGCATATGTCAGCTTCAAACCAAGGGCCTACCTGAGGCAGCAGTGCTCGCCTCTGAGCCACTGTGCCACCAGAGACCTTAGTGGAGACTTGGAGTATCACCATTTAAGTACAATTGTTAAAAAGACGTGTCGAGTTTACGACGACATGGATGAATTCTAAATGGGTTTCATGCCCATTTAAGTGCTCCCATTGTAGACTGTTGTTACAACCAGCCCTGTACATTTATGGAACAAATTTGTTAAAAAATGATTAATGTGATCTGTGCGCTTGTTTCGTTAATTCCTTGTGTTTTCCAGAGGGAAACGAAACATTTTCAGTGTCCCATAACGGTGGTTTACTTTGGCCTTTCTCTGCTGTTGTTCTATCAGAGCTGCTATGCCGCTGATATGTGTGTGAGCGCGTGCGTGTGTGGGTTGTGTGTCAGTGGTTGTGATGGGTCTGAAGTCGAGTCCACTGTGTTTTCATAACCCTAACACCCTGAAGATAGTCGGTTACAGTTCAACACAGGCCTCATTACATGACACCCCTCAGCCTCTCACCCAGCCCACCCAGGTTCAAGGGAAAGTTGTGGGTGGTGGGTGGTGGTGGTGGTGATGAGGCGTACTTGCAGCCCGCTGCTCAGCCTCTTGATGCGCTGCCGGAGCTCCTGGACCTCCTGGTCTCTCTGCTCCTTTTCTCCCTGCAGCCGGCCCTGGCTCTTCTGGTTCCGCTGCAGGTCTCCTCTCAGCTCCTCCACCTCCTCCTTCAGGGCCTCCTCGCGGCCCCGGGCCCCCTTGACCGACTCCTTCGCAGACTGCAGCTCCTTGTTCAGCTCCTGCAGCCGCAGCTGAGCAGAAAGGCACGGGGAACGAGAACTTGATGTGGTTTCTCCAGCTGATACAGGACGCGTATCGGCTAGCCTTTATTTCTATATTTTTTGTTTTTGTAAGCGTTTTCCAATTAAATCAACAGAAGCTAGGCTACTGCGCAAGTCAATGTATGCGGCTAACATAAACCCAATGCCAACCTAGTGAATTGCTGTTCTGGCTGAACAATGACAAGAAATGACAAGAAATGACATGAAATTTGGAATAAACCAACTCGTTGCAGTCAAACCGCAACTGACAGATATCTCTTTAAAAGGCATACAAACCTTCCATTGCGCCAAGACATGACATAGTGTACGTCGGCATATTGTTTTCCCATTGATTTACAGTTGTAGCACGAGTGTTCCTTCGTTGAGGTTAGGTTCTGCATGTCAACCATCCATCATTGGGGAGCTTAGCATGCAGGCGTAACGTAAAGCCCTTCAGACACACAAGTAGCGCTTCTTCACCATTTATTTTCTTAACACACTGTTTATTTTACCAGCGTCTGAACAAAAGGGTAAGACGATAGGTTCACGTCCTTAACAAAGGCGGGGTTGTGACGGCGAGGCTCTGGCTGCGATGATCCATGTGTCTGCGCGGGGGAAGGGGGAGGGGGACGCGGAGGGGTAGGAGGAGGGGACGGGGCTCCTCTCGCTCACCTTCAGCTCCTTGGTGTGCTTGTCCACCAGCGTCTGGACGTTGAGGCTCTCCTCTCGCTGCACTGCCCCCGAGATGATCTGCTGCTCCGCCAGGGCCGTCATCTCGGACCGCAGCTCCAGCAGCGCCTTGCCCAGGGCCTGGAGCAAGGGTGGAGGTCCGGTGGATAGCATTAGTCCTGCACAGTTCACATTCCCTTGACCTTGGACCCTCCGTGTAATGGAAGGGTGTGGGGTTAAACAGGAACAAACAGGGAGAGGCTAAATGATAACTGCGCGTTTTTCTGTCTGCATGCGTCTCGTTTCGCTGCTTTGTTCTGGTGTAGTTCTTGATGTTGGATGCAGTTCTAGGCGACGACTCACGGTGAATATACACAAAAGGCATCTACAAATATCGGAGCGTTTCAGCTGATGTCACGCACATTCCAAGCCGCCACCATGGTGCTCTTTCTGTATTCTAAATCGGAAGAATAACAACCAGTTGCTTGGTTCTTCTAGAGTCTTCAAGTCAAGCAGCGCCAAGAGGAAGGCCTTGATATTATTTGATGTTACGTCAGATCGCACATATTGGACCCTCCTAAACAGCCAGACACACTCTATTCTGGCCCCCCTCATCTGTTTCTTGTTCGATACCATAACCGCCCCCGCCCCCCCCCAAGCCCCTATTTAAATACGCACTGAGCTCAGCGCTGGGATTACGCTCGTGTTACGGTGATCCTACAGTAATAGTGCGGGACAAGGTGCAACCTTGAGCTGCTTCTCTTTCTGGGAGAGCTGGGCCTTGAGACGTTCCACCAGGCTCTTCATGGTGTTGCTGGGCGAGCGGACGTTGGCTTCCTTCTGGGCCTCCAGCTCGCTCCGGAGGTACTGCAGCTGCTTCTCTGTCTGGGCGGCCTGGGCCCTCAGCTCCTCACTGTCCCCCGCCAGCGCCTTCACCTGGACCGCATGCCGCTCCTCCAGCCTGGGGAAAGTATATCATCGGTGCATTCCTGTTAGCCTCAGGCATCATGCTGTGAGCATGTTGCTCTATGCTGTTAGCTTTGGTGTTGAATTGTGGTAGCTTGTTTCTTAATGCAGTTAGTTTATTGTTGAATGGTTTTTGCTGGTTACTTTATTCTGTTAGCGTGTTGTCTTTAGTCAACATTTCTGTTTCCTTAAATTTTGGAACTTGAAACACAAAAATACATTACACTTGACACGTGGATAGCTTTCTGAGGTCAATTTCTGAAACCTTAACTCTTGCAAAGTAAGTGCCAAACTACAACTTGAGCTAGACATGACATTCAAGTCTTGTTATCACAAATGATTCTGAGCCAGGGGAATTTCCAGGCTAGGCCAGATGATATTTGGCAAGGTATAGTATCAGGTAAATAGTATCCAACCAAATAGAAAACTCATTCTCCCAGGCAAGGCACCAAGCATAAGCAACCAATTACTCCGACCACATTTTCTGATTGGCTCAACGTGACATCCCTAAGAACCGTTTTAGTCAGCTGCCAACACAAATCCGCCATGATGTTCTTGATCCTGATGTTAGATTTATTTGCAATAGTACATTCTATCTGGTTTGGTTTTAGTGTCTGGTTACCCTTTCGGTTAAAATACAGTTTTACTAGATTCAGATTCAGCCATTCACTGAGAGAGATAGCCTTGTGAGATTATCCAAGTTTTCAAATTTGTGTTTGGCAATCAGTCCATGCTGTGGCTTGGCAGCAATTGTTTTCCAAATCAGGCCACAGTTGTTAAAAAAAACTCTGGTCAAAACTAGCGACTCTTGCTCTTTTTGTTTTTGCCGAATCTGGTCGGAAGTAAAGCAAAACATCTCGTCCTCTTGGAAAAGCTGTTGAGCCAAAGATTGCTACAATTGTAATTGTTTGGAAAAGGCTTTCAACAGGAATCAAAAACCCAGGCTAATCGGCAGAGAACCGTACTGGAAATACCTAGATCAGGAATGTCTCAAGAGGCTAGTGGACAGACTGTAAAACTCTCAATCAAATTTTTCACTCAAAGCAATGGATTCATAGTATTCACATGATTGTTATTCGATTTGTTTTCAGAACAAAGCCAACAATCCAAAAATGTCATGAAAGATAAAAAATAAAAATGACATGACGTGTTTACACAGTTCCTTCACGCTGGAACAACCCCACTTCCAAGCACCTATCATAATCCTTCAAAATACCCAGAGTGTGTGTGTGTGTGTGTGTGTGTGTGTGTGTGTGTGTGTGTGTGTGTGTGTGTGTGTGTGTGTGTGTGTGTG
>JAOPJL010000162.1:3311037-3324781 GCA_027123545.1 Trisopterus esmarkii | reverse complement strand
TCGATATCGAATCGAATCGTGGCCTACCGAATCGAAATCGAATCGAATCGTGAGATTCTTAACAATACCCAGCCCTAGTATCTTACAAGCTTGATTAACAAATCTTTTACAACACTTGGACTCCACAATCCAGTTAAACTATTGTTGTGGGGACAGCAAATGTCGACAAAACGTTTAACTACAGTTGTGCCAGAACATATCAGAACATGCCAGATGGGATGGTGTTTGATGCTTAATACATGGTTTGCAAAAGACTCATTGAATGCCGAGTTTTGGAGATGGGAGTAATGGATTAAGTTTCTTTCCTGAATGGCTTCTTTTCGTGGAATCTGGCAAGCAGACTTGACAGATGATGTGAAGCATGCAAGAAGCATGCAAGAAAAGCGAAGACAACCAACCTTGTTGCATTAGAGAATGCATGGTGAACATTACGTTCTGCACCAATAGTTTTGACAAGGAGCTACAAAAGCACAAAAGTTATTGAAAGCTTTTCATTGTCACTGTTCACTGTTGTCCACACTACTCGGCTCAGGCATTTCATTCATTCATTGAATGAAGTGTGCATGTTATATCTCCTCCAGTATGGGCAGGCCATATTATCATACAGTATCTAAATGTATATGTCAAATAAAGAATACAAAGATAGATATTATCTGTTATATATTAACGCATATTATCTTTAATTGGATGGGACATGGCGCATTGCTACAAAAGTAAGATTGGAGGAAATGAAAAAGGCTCTGTCAGCAAAGGCATTAGTTGGAAGCCGTTGTTTGGTTTGTTGCTGGTGGCTGAAGTAAGGTTGCTTGTGTAAGAGTCCCCTGGCCTTCTAAGAGGTCAGTAAACTCGGTGAAAACACTTTCACTAATGATCTTTTTCCACCAGTTTTCATAATATTATCCCAACGTCAACACGTTAGGAAAGTCATATTTGCAAGCTTTATTTATTGTGCTGTTCCAACTTTATGTGGTGGTGTGATTTAGGTGTTTCTGTACTATTGCCTACGGCGGAAGAAATTACCTACCGGAATAATTGTTAGGCTTTATGGGGATAGTCATGCTTCTGCATTATGATGCATTTCAAAGGGAAGCAGAATCTTGGGGCTTCATTAAACGTGGGAGAGTTCAGCACCAATTCTGCAGATGGCATGTGAGATTGTGGGAGTACGTTGGGGACGGGCCAATCGTGGTATCAATATTTTCATGAAGAGTGATGCCAACTCAGACTTTCCAGAACTCAAAATACTGTTGAGTTCTGAGTGTGGGCACTTGTGGTTGGTAAAACGATAACACGTAAAGCTCTGCTTATCATATAATGTTAACTATATGAAGGATAACCATAGTGTCCATCATTTGTAACGCTAACGACCTATTGTGAAGGGCAATTCGCAAAAAAATCCATTGCCCCTAGCAGTGTCTTTCTTTTTCTTCTGATACTCGTTACAACTTGAAAGGAAATTGTTGCTTAGTGCCTTTGAGGAAGAAAATGTTATGACCAGTTTCATGGGCCTATATAATGGATTAACTAAAGCCATCATTTAAGGATTTGGATGCTAAGGATTAGGTTAGTGAGGCAGTTTTGAGCTAGTGCTATTTTACCTAATTATAGTCTTTAGTACAACTCTGACAAACCTTAAATACCATTTAGGGTTCAATGTATCCTGTTTATAAAAGCGGGTTAACTTGAATTTATTAAGGCGATCACTGGTGAATCTTTATCGAGATTTATTGACCTGTCCAAGACATTTCACAGTATCCCGGACCATCATGAGCTGTAATTATCTGACCAGCATAGGGATATTTGAGCAGGCATTTCTGAATAATTATGTCCAGTTAAATGGCGCTTAATTGGCTTAGCACATGTCATGGTGTGCCACAGGGTTCTATATTAGGCCCGATGTTTGGTAGTTTTGTCTTGTTCATCTTTTAAGGCCAGAAGATGTGTATTTTAACGCATCAGCGCTGTCTACTCCAAAGCTCTCAGATGTGTCCCAAACTGTAAAGCCCTCCAGCATTGTGTATGGCTCTTCCCATTGCTTGAATATTTCCCTAAAGCACAATGGCTTTCACAGTGTATAAATCATTATATAAGCCTTCTTCTGATTAAGCTCATTACTGTATTGTCTCAACGACCATATACTCATTTTGTTTGTGTAGTATCCAAATTTCCTCTGAACAAACGATCACTTAGCGCTATTAAATAGATGTCAGCTGTTATTGCCTTGGAATTTTCCAAGGTCTTATTACAGATAGCCACACTCTCTGACCTTAGCTATCCGGGGGCATTTTTTTCCTGCTAAATTGTCCCTATAATCTTGAGTTTGAAGCTCTGTCCCGTAGTAAGAGTGTCAATTTATTGAAGTCAAAGTTGTCTTTATTTAAAGCCCCATTTTTCTAATGACCACCCATGTTATCTTTTTACTCGTGCCCAAATACTTATTGGAGGGGGGGGATGCTGTTTCGTCACATGACGATTCATTGAAGGAATGTACTGAATTATGGCGAGTGCTGTTTGTAAAACAGCTTCTGTAGGATGTGTCACCAGCACAGTATCATTATAGCCTTATCATTTATGATGGTGATAGGTTTTTTTTATCCTCAAGATCTATTGCGATCCAATGTTATTCTGTACATGCCACAATGTGTGTGAGTGTAATCATTAAGTATCTGTGCAAATAAGGTCTTTATTTCCCGGGATCAAAAGAAAGATAATATCGTTTATACTCTGTGAACTAGGGCTGGGAGTTGTGCAACGTGTGGTACAGCAGAGGCTTCTGCCACGTCTTTACTTCTTAATTCTTGTGGGAAAATTTGACCTCTGCCTCAGGCTGGTTCGTGCTGTCAAGAGTGCATGGTATGTTGTGAGTTCACTTTAATCTCTTAATCTCTCATTTAGACTACGAATAGATTTATAAAATTGCAACATAAACCACTCTTTGTGGCTTGTGGTTACACTGCACAAGACAGGTGACATTTTGCAAGGAATTTGACGGTGAATCACTGCTGAGTTATGTTATTGTGTTTGGTACACAATTTAATAGACTACAAAATTGTGAATACATGGTGCAATTGACTCTGGTTTTGAACAGCAATTCCAGATTGTTCTTTTAATAATAATATGTATCTCACATGCCTACCTACAAATTTGCCCTTCTTGGTTTGAGTTTCTATTTGCGGGCATGTTAATGCAATTAACATTAACATTTCTCTGTGATTTTTCTACCACAAATTTCTTTGGGAATGTTGACATTTAAAGGTTGTACCTTTTAAGTACCTTCATTCATTAATCATGATGTACAACAGGAAACTCCTAATGTAGTTAGTATCTGCAATCAAATCAAATGTCTGTCTCTTTCACTGTTTCTCTCTGTCTCTCGCTCTCCCAGGCACTCTCCCTGATCGTGCTGCCCTTCGTGCCCGCGTCCAACCTGTTTTTCCCGGTGGGTTTCGTGGTGGCTGAGAGGGTGCTTTACGTCCCCAGTATGGGCTTCTGTGTTCTAGTGGCCCACGGCTTCAGGGTCATCTCGCGGAAAGGGTGAGCGCTTGTCCAAAGTACACCTTTACCTTCCCTTAGGTCAAGTTGTACTTCCTCACAAAGGGCTTATTAATGCTTCAAATAATGAATCACCTAGATTTGTTCATCCATTAGTGGGCCAGAAAATAAAAGGTTGATGCAGCTAGCATCTAACAAGTTGTGTCAGAGATTTTGGCTTGAACCCAGAAACTGTTCATTTTTAATAATTTATTATATTCAAGCTAGTGAAAGGTAATCCATTCTGTATGTAAAACGAGTCCCCTCAACAAGGTGAGGGAATCAGCATTGATGGTCACCTGCTGTGTTGGAGTTAGGTGATCCTTTGTACGTGGGGACGGTATTTAATGTATTTCTCCGCTCCAGACAACTAAAGAAGATGTCGTGGATGGTCATCGGGGTTCTCCTCGCCACACATGCCGTAAAGACCTTCAACCGGAACTGGGATTGGGAATCTGAGTACACACTGTTCACGTCCGCACTGAAGGTACGCTAGAAAACCTGGTCCTTGATGCCGGTTTAAATGTGCTAAATCTTGTCCAATTATCCTTAGCTTCCTTGCCGGTATACATGGCTGAATGCCCACACTGGAGCCAGGGTTCCCCATTAATGTATAAGACTGAGGCGGCCCGCCCCAGTCTACCCCATTCCAAGATAGAAACAGCCCCACACACCATGATCTATTTTATTATATTATATATAAAGGAATACATTGTTGCATTTTAAATGAAAAGATACTGTTAACATGGAACTTTATTTCTGTGTTCTTGATTAAATACCCGTCAGGTATGTTTTCTGTTGCGCATGATTCAATATGACGATCTTCTGTTTTGTCACCTCAGGTGAACAAGAATAATGCCAAACTGTGGAACAATGTTGGGCATGCACTCGAAAACCAAAACAATTACGAGAGAGCTCTCCGCTATTTCCTCCAGGCCACCAGAGTGCAGCCAGGTAAGAAATCCGATCCTATCTGCTCCTCTGGCTTATACCAAAGCTGTGTATCGCACAGACTTCCCTCTGCAAGCACTTGTTAAATAAATATTAACCTTAACAACTGCCTGTTAGGCAAATAACCTTTACGGGTAAGGGTAATTTCTTGTTAATTATTTATCAGTTAATGGCTTTTGTCTGTGAATAATCCCATCAGAAAAATGGTGGTTTTGGTGGAACATGTGGAGATATATAATTCCTAGCCTGTGTAGCTAAAGTTCAGCTACTGACTTATGTGTGACTTGTGTTCAGTTTAAACCTCAGAGGATGATGGTGTTCACAAGATTCTGTTTGAATAAGGGTTATGAATATTTGCGTCAGAACTGGGTATCAACATGGCTGCCAGGGTTAGGGGACCAGTGCCCTCTGGGAGTCCCCTATTCTCACAATGTATGCACTGGAGAAAGTGTTATAATGCTGGAACCTAATGTGTGCTGTAGTGAGCTCACTATTTGGGATCTCTGTTTGGAGCAGCATCTCTACATATGATTCCCAGTCCATGAAATTTACATGCATAAAAGTACAAAGCTGTCACACTCTATTGCTAGCTGAATCAATTGAGAATCTGGCCGTTGGATGACTCCCCCCTGTTTAAGTGATGGTTTTCATTAAGGAATTATTTATTTTATGCTGAGTCGTTAATATTCATTGGAGTCAAGGCAAGTCTGAAAACAGAGAGTCCTCTGGAATTACTGCACAGATTCTCAGTCACTTGAACCCTGCATTCTAAGTGGAGTTGGGCAAGCTGTTCCCTTGCTTTGCTGTTTAATCTTTACCACTGCCATGTTCGCCTGGCTCATTTTCTGTCCTGAGTTTCCGGCTCTTGTGCATGGCTCAGACGTAGGGGGTTTTCTTTGCTTGTTTCCCCGAGATCAGCTATCCAAACACATTATTCCCATTGAGGATTTCCTGGTTCTCTAATCACCACATATCAGCTTTGCATTCCAGACACGCTTTGTGCTCCAAAGGAACAACTGAGAGGGCTTTTTACAGTTATGTTTTAATATTATTCATAGTCCTTTCAAACACTAATTCCAGGCACTGGAACACCCGGCATTAACATGCGTTTTGGGAATTTGGATATGAATAGGATGTCACCATAAAGCATACAATTCCAGGTGTAAATGCACCAAAGACGCATTTGTGAACAGATCTGTCAACCCACATCAGTTTTGATTTTACTAGGGCCTGCCATCATCCTATTTCAAAAATACCAAGTTCTATAATTATGCAAGAGCCATATTTAATGCCTATGTGGACCTGCTGACACATTCTAATGCCAGGTGTAAATTAAATGCATTTTAGTGACATCTGATGGATTTCCGATTACCAAATTCCAATCCTTCCTCCTGATTGGTTGTCCCACTAGATGACATCGGTGCCCATATGAATGTGGGGAGAACCTACAAGAACCTGAATATGTCTAAAGAGGCTGAGGACGCCTACCTGATCGCCAAATCCCTGATGCCACAGGTACTTGCTGCAAAGGCCTTGGTTACACCATGAAATATGTGCTTTTATATATACCTGTGTGTGTCACAGCATTGAATAACATTTGCATTGCAATGACACTCCTGCTATACAGTGATATGCGAAGACTAGTTGGGGCCGTTTAGTTTGAATAAGAATTGTTTATATATGTGGTCGGCAAATCATTTTATGGAAAAGTAAAAACCAGCGGCTTGTCTGTCAGCAAGTATTTTATTAGTTCTCATGTTAAGTCTCTTTCATCTAAAACCCTTATGCAAACAAGCAGTTAACCTGGGAGTGGCACTCATTTTGAGAGATGTCTTCAAACCGCCTTCTAATGACAGGTGTGCCTTGAGCCCTGAACTATGAATGGGGCAACAGTAACATTTTATAGGAAACGTTTCACTAGGGTGTCTGACAGCCGTCAACATTCTGGGTTTGATCCGCAGCCTCATTCTACCTTTAGGCATCTTGATCACAAAGCCCTGTTCTTAGGAGAAGGGAGGGGTTTGGCATCCTCCCGTAGCTGCATCATCCTCCTTTGTCTGTTGGTCTTAATGCATTGATTTTAATAGTGAACGACATACCGATATGACAACCTGCCATTCTGCAACTGTATAATATCAAAGATAAAATCGAGCTATGGCTGTTGGTTCACCCGTCTGATCAAAACAGTCAAACGGCCAAATGTGGCCTTGTGTGTTTCCTTCGACTTTCAAGTGATTTCTGAGTGATAGGAACCCAACAAGGAGAGGAGAGCCAGGTTTAACACAGTCAGCTATGGACCACTCCTGCCCTTCACAAACCTAGCTCCAACGTGTTGTCAACTCCTGACGGAAAGCCTGGGAGGGGGTGCTGAGAATGTTCCCATATTGGCCAGAGAGTGGGAGGGACGACCTGGGGAGCTATATTTGCTGGATGGATGGGTAAAGTGGGAGAGAGAGGAAGGTCCTCACGATAAAGGGATCTTTGACAAAGAGCCGTATTCAAACTTACTTTTCTGTATTCAGGGTCCTGCGCTGCAACCGTATTCTGCGTCCCAGAAACGGGGGGGCTCCATAATAGCTGCACCGCATGGCCTAAATTGTTAAAGGGCCACTATTTTACCACCTAATCACATGCTGATTCGTCATGACAAGCCATTTCAAAATCAAACTTTGAGTGACCCACATTGGATTTCCCATAACATATCTTGGTGGAAATTCCTACTTGTGTAACTAACGGGTGGATTTTGAAATGGCCCAAAAAGGCTCATCAATAACCCACCAGGGGGCCTGTAATTGTCCCTACCGGTGCAGCCCCTGGTACCCCGATTTTGCATTGTGGATTCCTTGAAGTAAAGTTGTAGAGGTGGATTTGACCACACAGAGGTGGATTTGACCACACCTATCCAAGTCTCCCAAACAGAGTGTTCTGTGATCATTAACTTCCCCAATGTTGGTGAACGCGCCCTCGTTAGGTAGGAATGCAGCACTTAATTTGTTTCCCAGAACTCACTCCACAACTTTTTTTCGCGGAAATATGTTGCAATGCAGAAGCAGCAGGAATCTTCCTGCAGGTTAACCTGAAGAGAAAACGCATGGTAGAGCGCATCTTCTAGCCAGTTCTGCTGGGGAATTCGCGCAGAGTTGCTTTTATGCGAACGTATACATCAGGACCTCAGGCTGGTCTGTAGAAATCACAAGATTGTTTTTAGATAATAATAATGGACTCTATTTCACCACCAGGTGTGAGGTTGATGAGCTGATATTTTGATGATATTTTTAACAAGCCATTTAACAAATCTACCCCGTAGTGACATCAGACTAGTCTCCACCCAAGATGTGTGATGGAAAGATCAGCCTACCAGCCTGAAGCAGTGAACTGTGTTATTTGTAGTTTTATTGTTGTTTTTGTTATCCCTTCTGTAAAATATCCTTTACTTCCTGCTCTAACATCCACAATTCCTGTCGGTTAGGGTCTTGGCAGCGATCTGGTAGGTTCTTCTGGTCCATCATGCATAACTTGACCAGTTGCCATCCCAACCGTTCACGCTCACTCTCGCTCTCTCAGGTAATCCCCGGGAGGAAGTACGCCACGCGGGTGGCCCCCAACCACCTGAACGTCTACATCAACCTGGCCAACCTGATCCGGACCAACGAGTCACGCCTGGAGGAGGCGGACCAGCTCTACCGCCAGGCCATCAGCATGAGGCCCGACTTCAAGCAGGCCTACATCAGCAGGCGAGGACCTCCCGTCTACTGTTTCAGTCTCACCCTTCAGTCATAGAGACACCCTGGGCTCTACACGGAGCCCGTTTTGCTCTCTGATTTCACTCAGAATTGAGCGCTTCCGTCGTGAAAACAACACCTGTCCGGCAAATCTGAAATACAATTTTAGATGATTATTAATTTATATTAAAAAACATAATTCATTGCCACATACCGTGGGACTGTTATCGACAGTTCACTTCTGAGGCCAGCCTTTGCAAGAAGTTGCAGCAGTGGTTGTACGACGCAAAATGAGAGGATTTGACGTCAACACTGTTAGGGTGGCTCTTTTTTTACAAGGCTTTTTACTGATTCTGTTTTATTGAAACTGGTTTCAAAACTTGACCCTTGATAGAGGAAATCAAGTAGGTAGACTGGTGAAGGTGGCCAGTGAGATCATTGGGGTGGGAAAGTACCAGTTGAAATAACTTAACTTAATAATGCATTGGCACGTCCTCAGGAATTCCCATGCAGGAATATTTGAACTTGTTCTGCCCTGGGCTGGGTCATCAGAGTTAATTGGGGAATTCACTGTATTTCTACTTATTGCCTTAAAAAAAAACCTGCGATTGTTGCTGATGCTCAGTGCTGATGGGGGTTAAAGAGCTGCAGGCTATCTCAGCTTGGATTTCTAGTCTCCGCCTCTGGGAATCCAGGGGATTTGCTCTAGAGGCTGTTGGAGAACCAAGCTTCCGTGTTGCGATTGCATTTACCGCCGTGTTTCCCCTCCATGTTGCAGACGAGTACCACATGTGGCTTGTGACTGACCTAATCGGGGCAAACAAGATGTAAATGAAGTTATCGTAGGAAGCAGGCCTCTAAATGGGTGCTTCTGCCCTGACTCGGGAACAGCAAAACTCACCTTGCCAAGTTATGTCCCCCAAACCTCTCCTATTGTTATATGTCAGAAACATATAACAATATCTCCACCACAGTATTGTTGTTTTTGTTCCGAATGGATGGATAACACTGTTAATATGTATTAGTCATGTATCTCTGAAGAACTTCAATACCACAAGTCAAACTGATGATTGTTTTCAGCATCTTGTTTATACATTCTGTAGTAATCGCCTCCGTCTCCTGCTGTTAGATGAGCGGCCTTTTGCTCATGCTGTGTTGACAGTTTGTAATAAGTGATTGATTATATGGTTGAGTAGTCATTACATTACATTACATGCAAATCTCCTATGGTTCTCCATCCACATTCCAACCATTGTTGCGACATGCCGGCAACCACATGAAACAGAGGGGGCCGGCTTCCAAGCAGGCCAAAAGAATGATTAAACACACAAATGCTCCATCTGTGTTCGTCCTTGTTCCTGGCTTCCTACTTCTATATCGTGAAGCTAACCTGTTGGGATAATTATAATATTGATTTCATTATATTCATTTATTTATTCACCCACAGTTCCAGCCATAGAAATGAGAGGTCACAGCCAGCGACGCAGAGACAGTCCCCTGTCTGTGTGATTTCTCTTTGGAGAGCAGCGCCTGTCCTTGAAGGCTGTATTGAAGCGCTGCCACAACCGAGTGGGACTCTGATCAATGAGTCGCCCCGAAAGGCCGCTGACGCCCACGCAGCAGTCCTACGTGATACTGTAGTTTAGCTTGTTTTGATTTTTAAATAACACAGTCGAAATGATGAAGGAAAACCTTTCCGGTGATTTTAAAACTGCAGACTCGGGGCCATCATGAATTTGAGCAGGGAAATACCTGCACTATGAATAAAAAGAAAGGCTTAGTTATGGTTCCACGTTGACGCAACGCAAGGGGGTTTACGGACCCATTACCTCCTTGCGGTCCCTCCTTGCGTCCAACACAAGAGCCTGACGTGCGGCTGCAAAGGTGTAACCTTTTGTCCAGGCGACGCAGCGGCAAGGGCTCTGATTGGTCCGTTAACCTCAACCCGATGCAGAACCAAAACAGGTTCACCACTGCGTCGATGCCGTCATTGCGATGCGTCAACATGATAGAACCATAAAAGCCATTTTACAGTGTGATGGAACACACCCATCCCCCCCCCCTTCATAACCTGCGGCCTTGTGTGTCTCCCGTTCTCAGAGGGGAGCTCCTCCTGAAGATGAACAAGCCCTCAGAGGCGCGCGACGCCTACCTGCGGGCCCTGGAGCTGGACCGCAACAACCCCGACCTGTGGTACAACCTGGCCATCGTCAACATCGAGATGAAGGAGCCCGCCGAGGCCCTCAAGAACTTTGAGCACGCGCTGGAGCTCAACCCGCGCCACAAGCTGGCACTCTTCAACTCGGCCCTCCTCATGCAGGAGTCTGGTGAGCAGGGGCCGCTGTAGGGATGAGGGAGGGTGTTGGGGGTGCGGGGGTAGGGAGTCCGATGGGTGTAGGCCACGGGGGATTTTCCGACTCACGGCTGAATGATTCTGGGTATGAACCCCGGTGTTTGCAGTCTATCATTAGTATCCGTACGCAACACGCCTTTTTCCCCCTTTTTTTGTCACTTGATCTACGAGCCTTTGGATGAAAGCGCCCGTCATAAGACCGAACAACTCGGAGGTAATACGAAGCGAAAGCCATTCGTCTTTCGGACGCTGTGTAATATTATGTAAGCTTGTTTTTTTGTTATTTTTTTCTGTGCAAGCCCGTTGTGCCGCCGTGTACCTGCGATCCCGAGAGCAACGAGTGGGCGTACAAAGACGGCCCTCATTATTCCCCACTAGGGTGTGACAGGGTTCCGACTTGGTATTACTTTCACTCATGGCCCAGGCTCCAAAGGTCAATGTCACTCGTCACCCTCCTGCTGAGCTGTAACAACAAAATTAAAGGCTTCAATCATGTCCACGTTTCACTATGGCTCCCGAACCCCATTGATCAGTGATTTATTAAATCTTAGCCTTACACCACTTACTAGTAAGTGTAGGACACACATTCCTGATGTAGGTTTGTCCGAGTGCACCTGCATGAACACAGAGGCATTTGTTTGGCAGTGGAATGTCAACAGAACATTGCCGCTTGTCCATCTATAACGTCGGCTGCTCTAAACATATTTGAGAGAGGGAAGGTGAGTCATTCACAAATAAGGGTTTAATCTTGGTTCAACACGTTATGGTGTTTTTCTTTCATGCACTCACCTTTGCTTGACTCTGTTGCAGGGCCAACATCTTGTTCCTGGAAATGGGGAACAAGCCTCTCTCTCTCTCTCTCACTATCCCCCCAACAATATCCCGATACCTAGAAGTTGGAACGTCTTACAATTTACTAGGACATCGTTGTTGGGAGACACACAAATATTAATGGTTCTAGGCAAGGCTAGGCAACTTTATTTATATCACACTTTTCATACACGAGGTAGACTCAAAGTGCTTCACATAGAAACATCGTCATAAAATAAAATTCTACTTGAGTTCTAGAATGAAAAAGGGAACACGTTACCTTTGAACCAAACACAAAGAGATTCATTGATTTAGTAGTCATTGCTGCACATAGCTCACAAATCACCAGCAGGCATTGCCTCCTGACAGAAATATAATGGTAATTTATTTGGAACGCAAAATGACTACCACCTGTAACGGCCCGTACCGGCTCTGCCGTGGTACCCGGGTTTTCAGCCACGTTTTTATGGAGTAATGTCGTACGGTTCAAGTGGTGCGTTTGCCCACACCTGGTCGGCCTATCCCGGTCTCCCAAGCAGCGCGTTCTGTGATCATTAACTTTCCCCGAATGTTGGTTAACACCAACCCTCGTTAGGTAGGAAGGCAGTTCTTAAAAGCCATGTACTCCCCACACAGTCCCATGCACACACCTTACTCAAGACGGATAAAACCCTTGAAACTCAACGCACACTGAGCACTTTCCCGCGGCATCGATCCCATAACTCGCAACCGTGGCTTCTCCCTTTTGGAATGCGGTGTATAGAAGCAGAAGCATCGAGGATCTCGCGGCGCCGCCGACCTGCAAACTATGCTCACTGCTGTCCGTCCAACAGAGCTTACCATAAGGGGAAACACATGGCGGTGCATCATCTGGCCTGCTCGGCTGGAGATGTTACACGATATCTCTGTGTGGAGCGGACCATGAGTAATGATCAGGCCTGTAAGGCACGCACATCGTGTTGGGTGGATATTATGCTCCAGACAGAATGCCAGTTTTTTTTTTTCATTTAAGGGATTACACAAGGATAGGCCTCCATTGTTCAGTAGGAGAGATGGTTGGATGTAGTGATGATAAATATGACCTGAAGCTTTTTGATTATGTGCTTACATTATAGAACAAACAATTCAGAGTCGCGCAGGTGAGAGCCGCATAGTGCGTATGGTGATGATGATGATGATTATGGTTTCTGGGGTCCCAAGCCCGGTTGAGGACGGATCCACGCCTAACACACCCTTTTACCGACATTTGTGATGTTGACGTTTAAATAATGGAATTAAAGTCGCATCACAGCAAACCAATTGGACAGTTATTTTTTTTATGGTTTATATATATATATATATATATATACAGTATATACATGTATTATAATTTTTTTATGTGTGTTTTTTAATAGCTTTAACATTGACAAGGGCACAATAGTTGGGAGACACCCAGTTCCAAAATGGATACCTAACACAAACATATGCATTGATTTTTGTCATTGCTTTACGTACTACAATACATAGCGCTCCCGAATCCCCACCAGACATAATAAATATAAAGTCTGCCCGGGCGGAATGCAAAGTAACACGCTCTGGCTCCAGTCAGACTCTCCTCCCTGCAGACACTCCTAGTGTTCCAACTCCAGGGCGCCGCCGTAACCGATCCCAAACCTGACGCACACAGACGCCTCCGGTGCAACAACCGGATCCACGCTAACAAACCCCCTGTTTGTTTGTTTTTCCCCTTCCACGCCACTGCGCTAGGGGAGCCCAAGTTCCGGCCGGAAGCCAACCGCCGCTTCCTGGTGTACGTGGAGGAGGAGCCCGAGGACGCCAACGGCTACTTCAACCTGGGCATGCTGGCCATGGACGCCAGCGAGAACGCGGCGGCGGAGCGCTGGATGCGCCGGGCCATCGCGCTGCAGGCGGGCTTCCGCAGCGCCCTGTTCAACCTGGCGCTGCTCTACTCGCAGTCGTCCCGGGAGCTGGACGCCCTGCCAGTGCTGGACGAGCTGCTGCGGCACCACCCGGAGCACGTCAAGGGGCTGATCCTGAAGGGGGACATCCTGATGAACCACAGGAAGGACACGCAGGGCGCCAAGGCCTGCTTCCAGCGCATCCTGCAGATGGACCCGGGCAACGTGCAGGGCAAGCACAACCTGTGCGTGGTGTACTTCGAGGAGCGCGACCTGCCGCGCGCCGAGCGCTGCCTGGAGGAGACGCTGGCCATGGCGCCGCGCGAGGAGTACGTGCGGCGCCACCTGAGCATCGTGCGCGGGAAGATGGCAGCCATGAGCGCGGCGGGCCAGCCGCTGAGCGCGGCAGAGGGAGCCACCGCGCCGGCTCAGGAGGAGAGGGGAGGTGGGAGTGGGGGTGGAGGTGGAGGGGGGGGGCG
>JAOPJL010000162.1:3259934-3273415 GCA_027123545.1 Trisopterus esmarkii | reverse complement strand
CCTCCTCCCCCCTCACATAAAAGATGTGATGTGAATGCAGGGGGCTGAAGAAAAGCGCAGTGCTTGGGAAGATTGGGAGATTGCGGGGTAATCAACACGTATACAACCGCTCTGGTTGGGCTCCTTTCTTCCTTTCAGGCCGCGCTACCTCAGGACATCTCCCTTTGGTGCCGTGACTCAGCCAGGCCAACAAAAGCACCATCCAAGCACCATGCCGTTTCAGGGCCATTGTCTTGCAAAGTTCTTGTCAAAGAAAAGAAAATGGCCACCTTGTTGGACAACAAAGCATTATAACCCGGCCCTCTAGAGAGCTGCTCTAAAAAAAAAAAAAAAGAGACAGAACCACAGGGCCTTTTTAGCGGGCATGCCACATTGGCTGTCGGTTCTCAGAGCTCGAGCGTTGGAGACCCGAGGGTTGTGAGTTTGAATCCCCAGGAAGAGCGCCGGACAGGGTCCCTAACTCTGGTAGCGTGATGGTTAATGAGTCTAGCTGCCGAAATGGGAGCTGATGAAAAATACGAATGATGTCAGAAAAATAAAACATAATACGTCAGATACAAGGAAGAAATGAAAGTAAATACATCCAACGATAATAAATGGAGGGAATGAGTAGATAGAAGGGAGGAGGAGAGCCAGGAGGAGGGTGTGTACGTATTCACCTGTAGCGTACGGCCTGGTTGTCTCCTGTGCTGCGGTGGGACAGGGTGGTGGGTCACAGTCGGCTGAATCGTCTGGGAACTGAGCCGCCATGAGGAAGTCCTCCACAAATTTAAAGTATCGCACAGTCGGCCACCTCTCTGTTCTGTAGTGGCACTCAAAGTCATACATCGTCATCTCCTGTGGAAGCAAACACAAGGGATTTGTCAGGGGACATGGTGGCAAACATGATAATGACAATAATGATATGGCTATTAGTATCTGTCCACTTCTGGATTCCAGATGAAAACCAGGCCTATTAACGGACTCACTATTAACCAACTGTTAAGATAAATACAACAATTAGACAAAATAGTTTTAATTTAAATGACAGGAAAGCAATGTGAAGTTATGTCTTCTTTGAATTTGTATGATTCTAGATTTAATATAGGCCATTCGGTGGTGTGGTTTTGGGAGAATGTTTCAATTCATGTTGCCCTGGTTTATTGTATGAAACCAAGCACTTTAGTGTAGGTTTACATGGACTCCATAAACATAAATAAACAAATAGTTAACAGTGCCATAATACTGAGAGGTAATTGTTTAGACTTACCACAGGCCCCATTTTGAGACGCACCTCTTGTAGCATTTGTATAAAAATGCTGATATCTTTTCTGTTCGATGAAATGTTACCAAATTTATATGATAAATCTTTTAAACTCTCCTCCAAGTAATACACATTTAAAGTAACCCAACACATCCCGGCCTACAAGAGAAGGAGGAGACGGGAGATCATTAATATCAAATATGACAGTTATATAGATGCAATATAGTTTGAGGTCACGTTCAAGAGCCATTCATGTTATTGTTTATGTACACTTTCTATCGTTGCAAACCAGCCGTTCATTCTCACCTCTTCTTTTGGAACAAAATGTACAGGAATCTTGTAATCTTTAGGAATATTTTCTCTCTGTAAAAAAATTGAGAACATTGAAGAAAGGAAAGTCAATAACATGAACACAAGGTGTGAATTTGTATTTGTTCATCAAATTATATTATTATGTAACACTGTTTTTACTGTTATACTTGACTGAATTATGTGATTATAAGAACACAGGGTGCAAGATAAATAGAGAGAGAGAGAGAGAGAGAGCGAGAGAGAGAGAGAGAGCATGAGAGAGAGAGGGATGACTTTTCTAATTAAGAAAAGAAAAGGGACTGCATGAGGGCATAATGATCACAAAAAATAGCAAGACAGAGATACAGACAGAACAAAACAGATCACCAGAAAGACAGACACACAATGAGCTGATGAACAGATGGAGAGACAACACTGGCAGACAGACAGAGGGACAGATGGGAAGACACACAGACAGATGGACAAATAGAGGGACAGGTCGACGGACAAACAGACAGACAGTCAGACAGACAGGTGGGGAGGGACAGACTTCTGGCCACGCAGACCAGTCTAACTGGGTGTTCGGTGAGCGTCGCTCACCAGAACAGCCAGTCGGTCGATGTCATCTGTCACAGGGTTGACGTCAAATTCACTTGAATAAACTCCAAGCGTGATGCACAGCAGTATGTGGACATAGGCGCGTATCCAAATCTGTGGGGGGGAGAGAGTAAGACAGACATTAAGTAACAGTCAAAAGGTCACAGTCAAGGTACTGTAGAAATACGAGCCTATAGCAGAAAACTAATCCGACATCTCAACGGTTACACAAGCCTTGACTTGTTTCCAAACCTTCTTACAATTTGAAAAATTTTAGTTTGATTATTGCATTATATTAAAAAAGCAGAGCTTCGCAGGAAAGAAGCTGTCAAGGCCAAAAGGGTACAATTACAGAACAGGAATTACGTATAATAGGTGTTTAAAAAAAATGCACAAAGGTCACAATGTTTGACAATGAAAACCAGTGATCTAAGCAATAATAAACCCCAATCCCAGTACGACAATATCAAACATTAAACTGTTATAGTAAATTATACACTTATAGTTTGATTTTGTATTTAAATGCTCAGCTTCAGTTCTGACAGAAAAAGTGTGTGCAGAGTTATGTATATGAATCATTTATTTTACAGCGCCCAAACACCATTCATTGATACACTCAGCCGCCCTGTAACTCCTTCTCAACCTCGGTCGGAATCCTTTAAGCAGCGCAGCATGGAATGATCCAAAGAATCAACAACAGGGACCCAGAAGGAAATATTTTCCTCTGAGGAAAACCACTGGCCCAAGGGGTGGATTAGAAGGCAGGCCTGGGATCAAAAGACACGGCATGCTCCTGAGCAACTCAGGAGGGGCCTTTAATGCCTGGTGTTGCTCATATTTTGACATTTACGACATGATCTCAACGGTTGATCCAGGGAGTCTCTGGTCTTATTGTGTGCTAGATGAGTGTGCTTCTTTTAAGCCCTTGCTACGGAAGATTCCCGGCGCATCGTTCTCTAATTTATCCCAGGAAGGTTCAGGTTTTCCGTATTTTCTCTTTTGCTCAAAGCTCAATGCTCAAAGATGTTTCCTTCAATACAAGAGGCAGGGAGCGCGCGAGAGAGAGAGAGAGAGAGAGAGAGAGAGAGAGAGAGAGAGAGAGAGCGAGAGAGACACACACACACACACACACACACACACACACACACACACACACACACACACACAGGAGGGAGAGTTTAATTGCCAAAACAAACACGGTGAGTCAACTTTTCACAATCCCTTGCCAGGCATATTACACATGTATCAGTATCCCACAGAAACCACATCAGTGGGAGCGAGGGGTGAAGCACCATCTCTCGGGCCCAGGATGCTGATATGTAACTGTTTTTCATTTTTTCTATTTCTTTTCCTTATTTTCATGTTACATACCAAACACAGGAAGATAAATAAAGAGCAGACGAGATCTAACACTCATAGGTGTTTACTATATGCAGGACTTAAGAAACACATGTTTCAAGTGTGAAAATACTTTTTTTTTTTTAAAGGGAACCCTCCATCACTATAAATAATCCCAAACCAAGAATTGTAGTCTGCATCGACAAGGCTGGATCACTGCAGAACTGTCGACCTCAGCACAAACCGGCTGCTACTGAAGCCTGCTCCACGGAGACCCTCCACGGAGGACTGCGCTGACGAGGGAGGCCTGGTGCGTGGAGGACAGCTCAGGCTGTGCGGAGCTGGCGCGTGGGTGGCTCACTCGCTTTATTTGGAATCCCTTAACCACCATCAAACACAGGGATAAATTACATGGGGCCGCTGCATAATAGCTCTGTAACACGATATAATTACACGCGTTCGTTCAAACATTTGACACACAGACACGCGCACACACTACCACACACACACACACACACACACACACACACACACACACACACACACAGACAAATGTAGCCTACAGCCAACTTCAAACACACACACACACACACACACACACAAACGCGCATGCACGCGCACACAAACACACAGGCTTTGTGATGGTTTAAAGAATTGTTCTTAAAGGTTATATATGAAGGATTCTCACTGCTTTGAGTGCAAAGGCCAGACAGGGAATTGAAGAAGTCGATGATGGAGTCCAGATGCTTCTCTATTACTAAAAAAGATGCTGAAAACATCTGGCTTTGAAAACAGGCATGCTGGTCTGTGTAGTTTTGAAAGCAACGTTGCGCGTACCATGTAAAAAGCCTTGTTCAATGTGTGCATTCCTTCTTTATTTATTACTGGCAGTTGCAATTGTTTCAGGCGTGGCACTCGCTCGCTTTAACCTCTATTGATATAACCGGAGAGTGAAACTTGAACAGAACAGAACCAAACCAACTGTAATATCATGTTGTTGGTTCCCTCAATCTCCGATAGATCTACATTGATTTAGTTCAAAGTGGCTGTCTATCATTCGTAACACCGACCCAATAGGCCTATGATCTGTGCACAATATCCTGTTGACAGCATTCGACAAATGAATAGTCGGTTTTAAATAGCCCTGTGCCTAATCCGTCTCACATTGTGTGGGAATGAAGCCATTGCTGGGAAATCGAGCGAAAAACAACCGGTCCTTGGAGGACTCGCGGTGCAGTAAAAAGTGTTCTCAAAGTCCTCTCAAGATCCCACTCACAAACTAAAGCCGATATGTTACAGTGGGGGTTCAGTTTTTAAACCGAGGTTCCCTCAACACAAGAAGCGTTCCAACTTCTGGCCAACTTCCTCCACTATCTTCTAAGTAGTATTGAGTTGTTCCGCTATATAGCTACTGTATAGATACTGAGTAGGCTATATAGCCTACTCAGTATCCACCAGCATACCATTGGTTAAACATATGAATCATTTCAAAAGTTTTGAATCCCTTAGCCATCCCTACCACAGATCCTCAGCCGAAGAAAGATGGAGGTGGAGTGAATTGCTCATGTTTACAAGGGCTGTTTACTAATGATGTTCATGTTTTCTTTATGGCACATTTTAAACAAACAAAAGTTAAATGTCTCTATGTGCCACTATGTTCATCATTGTGAGTGTGTGTGAGTGTGTGTGTGTGTATGTGAGTGTGTATGTGTGTGTGCGAGTGTGTGCGTGCTCCTTGCACTCTGCTTGTTTGTCTGCCCTGGAGTTGAAGGGAAGTTGTGTTCTAGATCGGGCCAGATGGAGCCCGCCACCTCATGAGCCGGCGAGGGGCGGGGGGAGGGGCGGGGGGGTCAGAGGAATTTTACACTTCTGTTAAGAAACTGAAACCGTCTGTGGCTCATCCATCCTCAGGAGCACTCCCTGCTGACCTCTTCCATAATGTCATCCATCCCCCTTTTTCCCCAGCGCACACACACACACACACACACACACACACACACACACACACACACACACACATACAGACACTGCCACTCACAAGCACACAAGCACACACACACTCACATATACACACTTGCATGCATGCAAGCACACACACACACACACACACACACATAGACAATCGCACACACACACACACACACAGGCACTCACATGCATGCATGCATCGACACACACAGACACATACACACACACACACACACACACGTGCTACAGGCGACCCCCCCCCCTGTTCTTTTTTTATGGAATAATATTGTTGAGGAAGTTGTGTCCAGGGATGTACAAACATCAGAAAGACACACACACACACACACACACAACAACAATTCAACAGGAACTTCTGGACCTGATTGAGTGGCTTTTGTGATCTCTGTCCTGAGAACACAGTCCCCGTAAGCAGAGCAGGGGTCTCATGCGCAGCAGGATGAGGTGGTGATGACAGCCATCTGTGTGGCTGTTGGTCAGGCCCCTTTGCATTTTATTGGACAGCTTTATTGCCCCTCAATGTGCACAGCCACCCCAGGCTGCCTGATTCATAGCACTGACTGTGGCCATCTCCATTAGTCACCAGGCTATCCTAGGCCAATAATGGATGTTATCATTTGGGAACACCGGAGCGAACCAATAACCCCAGAAGAAGCCGAACTCTGGTAGATGAGGGGAGCTTTATTCCCGTTGAGGTCTTACACGCAAGCCATTGTGGTCCAATTTTGATGTTTACATCCAGAAACACACAACGCATTCAAAATAAGAAAAGATCATGAGGAAATTCCCTCTGTCTTCCCACGGGGGGGCTGAAGAATAATGCCATCATTTCCTGCTTTTTTTAACCGTGTGCACCAGTGAACAACGTTGGGAAAGCCTCTAAGAACAAAATGTTGTATTTGTATAGGCCAAACGAACTAAATAGTTGTGAGACAAACTGTTAACCTGCAGTGCCTATCGCTAATGAACCTTAAGTGTACTTAGTTAAGACTGCAGGAAACAGGTCATCACAACCATGCACTAAACACACACACACACACACACACACACACACACACACACACACTATCACACGCAGGTTCAAGAGCAATGGTGGTTACTGTGTCGAGCAGTGCGAGGTCTCTTCAAATATTGAGGTCAATTTTAGAGACATGCACAAGATATGACACACAAGCACCAAATTCCTCTCGTGAAATGGGTCACAATCATTTGACTACAAGCCGTAACACATACTTTAGGCATAAACTGCTTTTCCTTTCAAGCAGAAAAAAAACATCGTTTTTTGACAGCTCATCAATTAAGGCCTATGCAAATTTCCGTTGGGTGACAACTGATCTACAATGCACTTACACCATGCTTTAGATGTAACCGATGCCTATACTATACCAGATACATCAAAGCTAGCACACAGTTTGCGCATTAGCGATTGCAGGTATGTAACTATAGTGTGCGGCTTGGTGTGTAATTGCCCAAAGTGTAGTTCCACAATGCAAGATGTAGGTCCTTGAATACACTATGGTGCCCTGGAGCAAGGCTTTCCTTCGCCCCAAATGGCTGGTGGGGCTGCCCCTTGTTGCTCTTGTTGTAGGCTGAAAGCTAAAGATTGATTATTGCTCCACTCTGTACGGCCCGTCTCGTTGAATGTTGCATTATCTGGTTAAAAGTGAATCTTTTTTTTTGTGTTTTTTTTTTTTTTTTATATGTAAACATTTGAGAAAATCACAAATGCACATGGCACCAATGATTGGAATTTATATGCAATGGGATCTAAACAACGGTGAACACACACGGGACGCAAATCTAAAATAAATCCTCCTTGGGGCAATAGGACATCTTGTATATTCGGAGATCACATTCAAAAATCACGAATTTTGAATGTGCCGCTAAGTTAGCCAATATGCTCTTTCCAAGACATAAGGCTTTGGTCCCTATAATAAACACTGAATAAAATGAAATCAGATATTGGCTAAAAGCAAAGCGGAAACATATTGCTTCCATGGGATCTCGTTTGGCCTTTTCCCTTCTTTCTGTGGTAGGTAGTAATCTATGTGGTAAGCAGCAGCCACCCATAAAGTTAAAAAGTTGTTTCTTTAAACTTTAGTAACACATAATCACGTGGTCGTCGTGGTGATGTCACTGCAATCCCGTTCAGCTTGTGGTGCCGGACACCTGTTTGTTTTGGCAGTTCCGATGTGCGGTGTGGCGTTAGACACGAGGCCGGGACCAGTGGGTTCGTTGGGCTGTCCCACGTCTGAGACGTGCTCGGCCGGCAGCCGCATGGTACACCTCAACCGATGGCTCAAAACAAACATTGTTTTTTTTCGCTACTGTCGTTGACCGACAGGCCACTCAAACACTGATTGTACATGCAAATAATTTGCGCATCAGCACGAACGAGACAAGGTGTAGAGTAGACGAGTGGGTGGTGGTGAGATTTCACCACCCAACTGGAGATGGACAAATTTCAACAACCCTCAAATTGGTTAATCTCCAATTGGTGTTGAAGTCTACAACAGGTTCCACTTTCACCATTCACCCTACTTCGGTTTCTTAACGATGTAACGTGCAGGAGTGGATCGTCTTCCTCCGAGCGACGGACAAGCACGCGAGGGGGTTGAGTCGAAAGCAGGAAGAGGAAGCCGTTACGCCGCGGTGAGATCAGGGAAGAGACTGCGGGCCGCTTCCTGCGCGTCCGAATTGAATTAGCATCTGAAAACGCTCCCAAGGACTCAGGTGCACTTAGAGGGAACAAGTTCAGGATAACAAAATAACCCGGACCTAACGGTGGGGGGGAGGGGGGGAGGGGCGTCGCTGACCATTAATCCAGATCATGTGGAAACAGAGCAGTACTTGGCGGCTGTAGCAAGAAGCACTTTAAGTCATTAAGGTCTGAACTAGCTCCGGAGCGGGGGGTGGATTTGGGTGAGGGGGTTTTAGAATCCTCTGGATGCTTAGGGAAGACAAAGGATTCCCAACATAAAACGTTGGAGTACGACACTCGATACAATTTCCAGCTCTGTTGATTCCAATGAAACAATACAAGAGATTAAACCTGAATGTAATTAATCAGGGTGTCATTATAGTTTATAGTACCCGAGAGCAATAAACAATTCAAATGCTCTGACAAACAGTAGAGAATTTGGTATATGTGGCTGTCGCAGGGCTGTGATACCTACCCGCCAACCTGCACGCACTGTTTAGTCAACATTTCTTACGTTTTAATACTTTTCTCGTAATAGGCCTACTTTAACCGGACCGGTCATCACGTCAACTGCATGCTGGGAGACTCTCTACTTTAAAGATGAGTCATCTATTCAACATCACTTACCAAATAAGATAATACGTATGACATCTTCATCAAGTATTTGGGATCATCAAATGTTCCAATGATGATCGATTTATGTAAGTTATGTTTCTGTTTGACACGCAAATCTTGTTTGTTGCTTCCTTTTCCTTAATTGATATTGACAAAATTAACAAATTAGGCAATTAATAGCAGGCCCTCTTCCACGGAGCCCGCCATGTTGCACCACCATGTTTCTACGGTAGCCTAGAAACAACAAACGGCTATAGAGAGGATTTTTCATCTTTTAACAATCATAATCACTATATTATGTAGTACCTACCTGTAGTTTTACTGCCAAATAACTCAATGCAATTTATAAATCTATCAAGGAACATCTATCAACATATGTCTGTTCTCTGCCATGAGGAAAAAGTTCTCAAGTTCTCTGCCATGAGGAAATGGCAGATAACATGTAATCAGTACATTCCTTTTGTGTCATTCTCCCCAATGAATCAAGGAAATGTCCACATTAATGACAAAAGTGACAGGAATTGAGTTGCACAAGCTGGTGTGCCAAAACAAATTTCCTGGTTCACTGAGTAGACAACCCAGTAGATAGGACACCTGACATGAAAGTCTCAGGAAGCTTATTTATAGTTTGACGTGTTAACACTATCGTCTTAAAAACATCTGATTATCGTGATAAAGAATTCCGGCTGGAATTTCCAAAATAAAGACCTGTTGTAGTAAAAAACAAAGGTCTGAGTGTGGTAGTGAGGGAATGGAATGCATCTTTCACACCTGGCTGAGTTTAGGACTCAGGGTAGTCAGCTTTGCAGCGTTTTCCCTTGAGTTATATGGAAATTCTGATGTGTGGGACAGCACCCATGATAGGGTTAGGGTGAAGGGTAGGGTCAAGTAACCCTAATCCTGACCCTAACCCCTAACCCTAACCCAGTTTCAAGTATCACTTTATTTACATTATATATTCCATGTATAAAATCATTATTTATGTCTTCCACTTCATTTGTTCTATAAAGATTCTATCTATATTTGATTTAGTACATACAATACATATATATAAAGTTATAGCACAGCAAAAGACATTGTGCACAATTCCAGGTCATCTGTACTTCCACCATTGGAGTATTTACAGAGAAACTGTTGCTTCAAAATCCTAACAAATTAAACATGGATTGAGGTCTCTGAAATTCGTAGGCTTCTCCAAATCAACAACCTCACAAATACAACACACGCTGCGAGAAGCTCATTGGCTGAAGTTTACCCCCAAAACGGGGGACAAGCCATGGACGCCCAAGACGCAGAAAGATGAGTCGGATCTGTAAATGTTTTGACAGGCCTACTTTTTTTTTCAAGTGCTAAATACGTTCTTCCCACACAAACACACACACACATGGCCTTCACGCATGAATCATACTGTGATTTGGCGCCTGTCTAGCACCTCGCAAATGTTAAAGCTCTACAGGGAGAGTGCACACGGGAAGTGAGGGTCAACACTAGTGTTAGTGCTAAATGGCGACTCAATAAAAGCCATGGCCGATGCGAAGACTGTCTTGGAACTTCGTAAATATGGCGCACCGTGTGATCAACAATGCCTGCTCAAGAGACAGCCCCGCCACACGTGGCCCTGCATGTGTAGCGGACAGAACCAAACCCGTGCCTTGTCTCAGACAAGCCAGCTTGACTTTACTCGATGGAAAGACGGCAGAAGATGAGGATGGAGAGGAACTGATCCCTAGCGTCGCACACAAACCAACACCTGCTTTTTGTCACTATGAGGAGCCGTTTTTTTTGGTGGGTCTTGTTACCAAATTGGGTTCGGAAAAGTGAGAGCAGAGATCACAGCGCATTGTTTTGGAATCAATTGTTTTAGAAACAGGTTGTACAAACAGTACATTCATGCAACCATATGTTTCCCTCCAACAATCCCCTTGAGGGACCCTTAATCGTTTTCAAAATAAAGACTTGTTTTTGTAAAAAAAACAAAGGTTTAAGTGTGGTAGTGAGGACATCAAATGCATTATTCACGCCTTGATTGGTTTAGGACTTATTGGAGTCAGCTGTGCAACGTTTTCCCTTGGATATTCTGATGTGTGTGACAGCACCCATGATCAGCTGAAGCAACTCTCAGCACCATCTATTCTTTTTTCTACAAATATAATTGCTATAGGGTGATGATCGCTTAAATCAAGTTACAATCTTAAACACAAGTTACAATCGTACCCTTCATTGATATTTAAAAAAAGGCCATGTACACACACACACACACACACACACACACACACACACACAGCTGCTGCACAAGCCGCTGAATGTGCATGTAGCTTAAGTAGCTTTTCTGATGAAGCTTGCTCAAGGTTGATGTGTGTTAAGTAGCTTTACGGAACAAGCTAGCGACATATAATCTAAAGAAAACCCTCACTATGAACTACATCAACAAGCCTGTTGATGTAGCCTGATCCACATATCCCCCATTTAGAAAGGTGCACATATTTTATTAAAGAGTTTTGATCTCCATTGAAATGTTGGTAAAAACTAGGCATACCAGTATTTGGTGTGCTAGAAGGCTACGCTCACAATAGGTGCCAATTTGGCTATATTTGAAGAAGAAGAAGAAGAAGAAGAAGAAGAAGAAAAAGAAGAAGAAGAAGACACTTATCTGAAATCTGGAATCCAGCACCTGCAAGCTGTCCAAAACTATTCATTCTTGCATCAGCAGATAAACACTCCACAACCAAATGATGGCTAGATAGAAGCCATCTTTAGCCTAGAAGATGCTATGCTGTCTTTATCGAGGCGGGGCATGAAATTCATCATAATAACTTGCTTAAAAAGGACATCAAATCACCAGTCAAACTATCTTCAAGTGCACTGCAAACACCTCAACAACAATACACAAATCAATTCATGGTATAGAATAATTTCTTGTCTACAGAAATATCTAGATATGAGACAGTAGGCTTAAGTTTTTCAATTGAACATTCTTAAGTCATTCATGATAATCATAATGAACTCAAAACAAAGCCCGATATTCCAGTATTGTCACAGGGCGATTGAGGAATGCAATACAATTACTTCAAAAAATGATTTAAAAAGTGTACATTTTTGTTAATACCTGTGTTTATGCCCAACATCCGGCTTAATTGATCGTTACTCTGTTGTTTAATGGATAACTTTCCCACCCTGATTCTTCTGCTTCTTCCTTCTTGTAAACAAAATTTTTAACTTCTCTTCAAACTCAACAGTTTCCTTGTTCTTTTATGTCAATAATATGACTTTTCCCGGAAAACTTTGAGGTTAGATCAGGACATGATGTGGATTCAATAACCAAAACACGCAAAAGTGTCCAAAAATAAACTTGACAGCAATGTGATACGATTTCAATTTGATCACAAGACACACAAGACAAGGGACTTGTCATGAGAAACCAAACCAAGAACAATTACGCTGCATATGATGATTCGATTGGGCTGTAAAATAACCAATGAAAATAGATGTTTGTCATTGATTTGATTTATAATGTCCTCAAGTATCACTTTGTTTAAATATTCCATTTATCAAAAATTTATAAAGAGGATATTTTCACTTCCATTCTTCTATATAGATTCTCCAATGTTGAATCCATTGCATACACTATTTAGAAAGACTACTCATAACCAATTACTCATCACCAGTGGGCTCTTTACAGTAAAACTGTAAAATGTACATCGTCCAAATCCTGGTAATGATTGAGCGCAGAATTGACACTGGAATTTAAAATCAGACATGGCGGATTATCAAAAGGGTTTGAATGATAGAAATCTATTATGCACGTGAATGGTTGTTATACACAACATTCTGATTATCAGTAAAAATGGATTAAAAGACATTGTATCTCAGACCACGAGACTGGCCTGGGCTTGAGGAATGAATGGGAATGTCTGATCAGACCTGGCCAGTCTCGGGTTCGGGCAGAGAATCAAACCTGTAGGCTTCTTAGAATCAACAAGCCACACTAATACAACACGCCCTAAAAAAAGCTCATTGGAAACATCCCCCATGGTTGGTAAAAAAGTCACCAACTCCCAAGACACAAGAAAGTGAGTGGTATCCATAAACTTTAAGGCAGCTAATGTTGATTCTTGCAAGCAACACATAAGTGATTGTTTTGGCTTTTGTTTGTCGAACACCTTCTGCCAAACACAACAAAATATGCCCCACTGCCACTTGGCTGGCCGGGATCCACATGAGCATCTGACTGCAATCTCTAACGTTGTCATTCACATGATGTGCCCTTCCTTTCCCGCTCCTTTGATACGAGAGGATGACCCTGAGTGCAATAAATTGATCAAATTGTGCATGTCATTAGAAGACTATTTATTTTTATACACATGGCGCCACTCCGCTTGCAAGGATCCTTTGGGCTTGCATGTCTGGCTAAAATGCCTTCCAGGTTGGGAGCTGGTTAGCGGTGTCTTTGTGCGAGAGGGGTCGCTGAAGGCAGCCTGTGTCTTTCATGCAGTCACCCTAAATATGTCCAATGTGATCCAGCTATGTGCACCACAGACGGCAAATCGTAGGCCTGTGCAAAAACTCCCCACAAACACGCACATGTAGGTCTCCCCACTACACGCACAAACCCCAACGTACCCCCAAGCACATGCATCCACACACACACACACACACACACACACACACACACACACACACACACACACACACACACACACACACACACAC
>JAOPJL010000162.1:3221879-3232776 GCA_027123545.1 Trisopterus esmarkii | reverse complement strand
CTGCGGTTGTACAAATTTAACATGGGTGGCCCAAAAAAGGGGCAAAAATCCCCGGGGGGTAACGTTTACCCTCCTAATTCTTAAACAACTTAACCTGCCCCCCCCCCCCCCCAATTAAAATTCTAAATTATTATGCACCATGCCTAATTTCAGAGAATGAATGGTGCTGCATTTGTGGATGTGGCTTTGTAAAAAAGGGTAAATATGTATAGTGATTAGGTCCAAAAGGGATTCATTCATATATTTTTTAAGCTACTAGTAATTGCTGTGTGTCTGTTACAGCAGATCAATTGATATAGGTTGGTGATATTATTGATGTCCCCTCCAGAAAATACTTTAAGTTGTAATGAGATCTTCGCCCTTGGCCTCAATAATAATTATTTTTTTTAATTATCTATGATGCCTACATGCCAGGTCTGTTTAGAATACAATACAATACCATACATTAACCTTTATTTTCACTCAAGAGACTGTGGTCAAGGTGAGAATGAGGTTTCCCTCATTTACAGTGACGACGAGCATACATAAGTTTAAAGGGTGATAACTGTATGGATCAGAAACACAAATAGAGACAGTTTAACCAACTATCTTTTTAGACATGGCAACGAGAATGGTGGGATATGAGGACATAACAAAATTAGACATTTTTATTAAGGACATTTAATCAGAATTATCAGGACAAACCCAAAGAAGAACGATTCATCTGTAAGATACATAGAACAGAGAAAGCTCAGGTGTTTATGCATACACAGTTATCAAATACACAACAATTACAATCAGTTCAAAGCGTCTTTTTTGACAGGCGTGTTAGTTTGTTGCTACTTGTCCTCTCTTTGGATTATTCTATATTAAACTGTTTCTTGTTCATTCCCTAATTAGCGATACATGGGCGTCAAAGAGCTTTGAAAGAGCATAGCAGTGAGGAACATGCGTTCATTAACTATTACTACGAGTTATTACTAATAATTCAAGTAGTTCCTGAAAATAAGAAAGAAAGAAAATAATCCATGGTCTTTCAGAGCCTTTAGAAAAGGGCCATATTGTTTTTTAGTTTTTTCTAAATCATGTGGATTAAAGAACAACAGTAAAGTAGACTTCTTTTGGGTGATTTGCTGCCACCTAAAGGTTAAAATCTGCTATCTATTGAACACTCTGAACATACTTTTATATATATATATAGATATATAAATATCTATATATATGTATAAATGTTAAAAATGTATGTTTTTTTCACTTGTACTTGTACGTTCCATGGTATATTCATATATTAGTTATTTGTAAAGTCTAATCACTTAAAGTCAGCAAACATGCAACATGCCTTCTTCACCTTCAAGAGTAAAACTGGGTACATTTAAATAAATATATAAAGGATATCAGATGCAAATATTTGAAATGCACGTTTTAAGTTAATGAAACACCAACTTTAAAATGTATTATTATGATTATAATTATTATTGTTATTATTATATTATTATTACAATATATAACATTGGCCACTTGCTTGACAGATGCCATGTATGGCCATGACAATAGAGTAGCCTTAACGATACAAATGTTCCCAAAGGACAACATAAATAGCTTTCAAGACCAGAAAACCAGAAAACTGGTTAAAATTGTCTGCCTGACAAATTATCCCTAATTTGTACCTCAAATGAAAACACATTTTACAGATTTAAATATGTTCTGCTGTGTGGATTTAGTGCTTCAATGATTTATGATATATATTCAAAAGCTTGTCAAAATGCAGGACTGCTGCATTTTATATACATTGTAAATGAATCCCTTTTCTCCCTCAAGGATTGTCAGAAGGCATTAGAGGAGAAAGATATTTAAAATGAAGTCATTCTTGTTATTGCAGGAATTAAAGTATATTATGTTGTAGATGCCTTTTCTTTTGGCCTTTTGGTTGGCACATAGCTTGGCTCCAAGGCCATTTACCACTTTTTTTTTCAGAATTATTCACTTGCTTAAAGCCAATTTTATGGTCCTTGAATGTGTTGCTATTTTAGTCCGTATCAAGTTTCAAAGGGATAGTGTTAGAGGTGAACTTTGAAAATTTTCAACCTGACACTAAACCCAATTTTCCCATCACTTTCGGTTTAAGGAACTAACGTGGCAACAATTTTGGCAATTGGTCCAGTATTAAGCATGAACGCTGTAGCTTGTTATCACCACTGACAGGCTCAGATTTGACTTATCATGGAATGGAACTAATCCATGCTTTCTGAAGTCAAACACAACCATCTCTCCTCTCACCAGCTCTCATTTAAACTTTTTCTTCCTACAACAAGTTAACACCCATGAGAATGATTCGTAAATAAGGTCCAGGTTGACAAATCCTTTAAAATGTAAACATTGCAATTGATTTCTAAAGCTTTACTTGTAGTGGAACAGAGGCTTGAATTCCAACCATATAACAGACACAATTCCTTAAAATGTCATAATTCAGAACATGATCCCCTATTTGCCCACTTCTCTATGTAGTGTGCTACCAAAAGCCATGGAACCTGCTGAGGCCCAGAATGAAGGTTGTTTTTCAGCACCACCTTGGCTAGGCTTACTTTGAGGTTTTTCTCTTGGGCTCTCTGTAGGAGGGGAGGAATGGCAGGTACTGGAAGCATTTGAAGCGCTGGAAGATGGCGTTGCAGTAGGGGATGTCGTAACAGGACTGGTTAACTGCGTGGCCCGGTCCGTTCTCTTGGACCTTCTTACGCCAGCTCTTGATCCCCCGCTCTTTCTCACTTCCTTTGACCGGGAAACAACCAGCAAGAACAGTTTTGGTGGATATATCATGCGTCCCATATAACGACTTCCTTTCGGGTTTAGTGTTTTTCTAAGCTTTAAACTTGCTTGGTATAACTTGAGTATCTCTATCTATCCTAACTCTATGTCTCAATAAACCCTTGGGGTTTTGTCGGTGGAGAATAAGTCAGGAAAATATTGGTACCAACTTTAAGCACTCTCATGCATTAGGTGGTATAGAGGAAGGGATTTGCCTTTACCTTATCAAGCTAACCCTAACCCTAACATTAACACAATACATGGTGATGGTGTTAGTGCCGCTTGTGTTGTGTGTACCTGGAATGGTGTTGTCCAAAACGAATCCGAGGAAACCTCCAATGAACATGTGGGTGGTAAAAAGCACCAAAATAACTTGGTCCAGCTCTTTCACTCCTGGAAGAAAGAGAGAAGATACATCAATAACAACAACACTTGTGTCACCACGAGAGTAGCCAACATTGAAACATATTAAAAGAATGGCACACTTCATAGATTAAATCAGGGTGAGAAATGAACATTGGTAAGATCTTCTGGAACAAGACGGAAAAACAATCTTCCAGGCTCGACCATTGGTCTGGGCCAGCTGCCCTGCCAGGGGATACTAAATACCTAAGCCCTGGGTTCAGCACCTGGCTCATAAAGACAAAGGGTCTGGGTATTAGGGAAGGGGTGGTCCCACTAGTCTGGACGGTTCCCCCCCTGCTGTACACATCCCGCAACATGGCGTTACATTATACTGTGTCCATCATTAAACGATAAACCAAACAAAATACTTCCAACTGAGACTGCCAAACTTTAAGACCACCGTGATATAGTCTCCTATGAATGAAGAAATACTGCTACAACTACTACTACTACTACTACTACTACTACTACTACTACTACTACTACGGTGATCAGATTAATATAAACAATGTTACATGGAACATTATGTTATAATAAGGCTAGACCTTCTTGTAAACTGGCAATTTTATTATACTTCAATATAAAATGCTACTATGCATTTGGCCAAGTTGTCCCCCCAATATAAATTATTTCTAAGTCAATTATGTATAAAAAAATATATATGACCTTGACATAGCCAACATGAAGAAAGTACACCTGAAATGCTATGTATATATATCTTCTCAGTAGAGGAGAGCAGACCCTGGAACACTGTTTAATCAACACTTTTAATTCAGGGGAACCTAATGCCTATGAAGAAGCCAGATATGAGGAGTCCAACTACCACAGCTCTGACCCCAGAGAAACACATCTGCTCCTCCCTTCCTGACACCTTGGACAATTTTCAGTTTGCAAATAGACCAATATGGCTATAGATCACGCCATCTTCTGGGTGACTCGTTCTGTGCTCACCCACCTGGCCACGTGAGAATGCTCTTCATAGATTAAATCTCATCATTCAACTCCATCTTTCCATCACAACTTGTCTTTAAGGTAGGGGCTGCATCACCATCTGGTATGAAACTCTTCTGCCCACAGCTGCAAATACTGTTATAGTTATGTTATAACTATTAACATATTTTTTTACTAATAACATATTTTATAGTTATATATGTTATAGCTACTAAGTTATAAAACTGTTCATTGTACTTCTCAAGATATCAAGTTTGTCACTCTTTTTGTTATACACAAAACGTGCAAAAGTGGTGATCTATCATACACATCCTACATGCTTGTCAGTAATGGACACATTGGATGCACAATGGATCATATCATCATCATCATCATTCCTCTTCGTTCCTATGGGACATAAGAGGTCAATGAGCAGTCTCCATTGCATGTTGGGCCTCGCCCGTTGACAGGGTCATCTGTTCCAGCTCTTTCAATGGATCATATAGTGGTCTTCTAATTGTTTAAAAGTCCTAATTTGTGTTGGTAAAAACACTAATGAAGCGCATCTTGCGTAAGAAGAACAGACAGCAAACCATTGAATAAAGCAAATAATAAAATAGACAGCAGAACGTACCAAATAACTGTTGAAATAATCTGACAAGGGTGTTAGAAGAAAGTGGGGGCTTTCAATTGATGGTGCACTGGAGGAGTACGACGAGAAAGAGTGCCTTGAGCTGGGCAGATTACAGAGCAGCAGCGGGTCGAGTCAATAGGATTGAGTGGTTAAGCTGCCGTTGACCTGCGGGCGCCAGACAAGTCCTCCTGAAGACAGACCTGAACTTTAGATTACAGGCTGTTCTCGGTTGGCTGGCGCATCACATGACTCCCAGGATCAAAGTCTGATGTCTGCGGGAGATTGAGGACTGTGGGAGCACATTGTAAGGAGTGGGTGAATGTAAGCTGAGACTTATTATTAGTCAAAACCATTAATTGGCTTATCTGTTTCCAGAAAGTAAGTACAAACGTCCCGAAAGTAAAGATTTATGGTTAGGGTTATTTGTTGGATAAGACGTTTATATAGGCCTGTCTGCGTGTGTGTAGGCCCTATGTGCGTGTGTGCAGGCCCTATGTGCGTGTGTGCTATGCTTGCCCACATCTGAGCGTTTGTGTGTTTTGCTGTGTTTGTGTGTGGGCTGTGTATGCATGTGCATAGGAGTACCAGTGCAGGTATGTCGGTTAATTACTGTGTCTCTTAAAAAACGGATAGTTCAGTTTGGCTTGGGCGATATCAATTGTTTTAATATGGTAAAACCGTAATAAGGTTTAAGGTTCAACCTTAAAAATATATATACATTATTGAGCCGGAGCACATTTTAAAGCGTCCGGTTCCAATGTGCAATGTGCTGCTATGCTTTCTTCTGCTGCAGGGTGGAAGCACTTGTGCAAATCGCATTTTTCCCCATTCTTGCTTCCTTCTTAACAAACCAAGTATAAGGCTACTTAGCACGTAAGAGTAATAGACTAGCGACAAATTACGACCTTCGTAAGCTTGCTTTTGGTAACTTTGTGTTAGTAAGCTAGGTTAGGACTAGCATAACATCCCCAGACTAAAATTGCATATGCGTATTAGTCTGGAACCTCTGTTTATTTTCAATTTCCAAGAGCAGATCACGGACGGGCATCCAACTAATTAGATCAACAGAAAAAGTTAACTAGCACTGCGCGACAGAAAAATGGACAAAAGCATGAAGTTCAGTTGTTGGTTCTTCTTCGGTCTGATGAACATGCAACTGTAACATAGTTTGAGAAGGAAAGGAAAGACCAATCGTCATGTCTGACTCACATTGGAGCAGGCCTACTGAGTAGGTTAATGTTTATGTTAAAGGACAATTCAGGTATTTAGCACATTGAGACCCCTTTCTGGGTTGTCTAGGATAAAATAGAGTGGTGTACACTGACATTTTGACTATTGGTCCTGTCTCGGCTCATTTAGAATTGCCCTACCTCCTTCAGAATGGCTGGCTACATGCATGCACAAACCTGTTCTTAAAACAACCCTAAAGGTTTCTTTTCAGAAATGTGCAACTCTCCAACAGAGTGGTTAGTGGTTTTTGTTGATGTTCCAAATCAAGTACTGTAACGAAATACGGTTTCTGTCGTGTTTTATCGCACATTTATCGCCTTTTGTACATCCCATTGATTTCTGTTGGAAGTCTCATTGTTGGCCGGAAACTGAAAGGAGGGCTGTGTACGTTTGGTTGTAGTCTTTTTGCTCGGTTCTAGCCCTACTGTTGATACGGAGAACCGACCGAAAAGACTACAACCCTCTTCGAGCCTGCACGAGCTGTCATAGCTACGTCTTTCTGACCAATCGCAGTTTAAGGCCACCTGGGCTGTACTTAGGGAGGGGCCGCTCATTTACTCCCCCTCCACATACCAACTTGGTTGGTATTGCGCCCAGCCGCATTGGCTGCTGGGCGCAAGAAATGCAGCCGCCATCTTGGACCGGTCATACTCCTGTTGCGTAGCAGCAGAAGACACAAGATGCCAGAGCACTGTGCAGCATATTCCTGCTCAAATCGGCGGACCATCGCAAACAGGACGCAGGGGATTACTTTTCAGGAGGAGACACAGTTTGGCATCGACAACCATCCTTCTGACTTGTTGCCATTGGTGGTGTCTGTGTTTCACAAGTTAAGGCTGCACCACATTGCCAAACTCGCCTCTCTTGAACTGCAAAAAGGGAGCACGAGAAAGAAGCTCAGCAAAACAGTCAGGGGGTTTTAGCTCATACAAAAACTTGTATGTGCTTATATACAGATATCTAATGTATTCATGTATTGTTTATGTAGGCTATGTATATATTTTTATAAAGCCATAGGGTGATGACCAGACATCCCCGTTTTTGGTTGCCTGTCCTTGGTTAAATACAAAAAAAAACGCCCTGTCCCTGTTTAGTTTTTAAGATACATTAGGTTAGGAAATGTCCCCCTTTTTGGGAATTATGTTCCCAGTTTTGGCTATATATGATATATGTATGACTAAATAGCTACATGTATGACCTTTGCAGCAAAAAAAACACAAATAAGTCTGAGAAGCGCTCCCATTCAAAATGCATAGGTGAACATTTCGTTCCGTGTAGCACAAAAAAAGTCAGACAATCATGCTCTGGGACACGATTCAATATATTCAAACGTTTGTGTGCATGCACCTACCCGATGTCAAGTGGACCGGGTTGAATTCACTATGGGTCTCACTTCTCATATCCATCTTATCATCCATCGAATGATCAGGTCTAACAACGCGCCTGTGGACCTCCATCAGCATCTACAGACAGACTATATGACTTGAGGCATTTGAGGTAGAGGACTCTCACCTGTGTCGATGACACCAGGGTTGGAGTTGAACCAGGTGGGTAGGACCAGGCCGCTGAACGTGGAAAAGCCCAGAATGAGAAGGTTCCTGGAGGAGTTCAGGTCCACGTACTGCATGTGGCAGAGACAGGCATTAATATATGAAAATAAATAATAATGACAATGATATATATATATATATCTATAGGCCTAAATGATATATTTAAATAGACATTTATATTTGATATACATATTGACAAATTATGTATATTATAATCCTCACCACTGCCACCACATCATACTACCAATAGACAGAGGAAGGGAAAGTGATGGTAGATGTTTTTGGTAAGACAGAGATTGTTAAAAAGTGAATGTCAGGAAGGGAATGCAACAGGGCAGTGGAAGATGAAAAAATTGGGAAAGAATGCAAAAGAATATGAATACACAGTAAAGAGACGAGAAGTTAACAGAGTAACAGGAAGAGCAGGGAATATCAAAAACAACCAAACATATTGACATAAAAAACACCATAATTTGGTTTGTTGAACTCCACTTTAAGCCTTTCTCGTCCGACCTGGTTTCTGTTGAGATAGACTGCCTCATTCCCCAAGTTATACATCATGTGATGATCAGCACCTACCACATGTTACCGTTCAAATATGTTCCAACTGAAATGTGAGCTGAGTGTCGATTCTTTTAGAAAATACCAGAGATATATCTTGGACTGGATGTGGTTCGAACTAAGTGTTAATGGTTCTGTTCTCACACTCTCAAGAGCTGAAATGAAATTATAATGGATTAGATTATATCGTCTTAAACTAGCAAGGTATTGTTTCTTAAACATTAGATCTTCTCTTCACTGTTTGGACACAGACAACACTATTGTGACTGGAGGAGTCCAAACAAAGTCTTAACGCTGTTCAAACAGAGAGAAACCTTTAATGTAAACAGCACTGAAGACTAGAGATCGCCACAACCTGCTGCTTTGAACACATGGAAATATCTTACAGAAGACAAAAGCCCTTCATTTTATGAAGCCTGCAGCGTCTATGTTTACATTTTACTTGGCACATGGCCTGGGTCTGTGAGCGTCCAAAGTATAGTTGATTCGTTCGACACCGGAGAAGCAGAGCCAACCAAACTATTGCACGAATGAAGCCTAGCAGTTGGTAGTGTCCAGGGGGGGCTGGTAGCCTGATCCATCCATCATCCTTCAGAATGGTCAGTCCCACTTGGGATGTCACTATGTCCCAGTGCAGGGCAGAATTTGAAAAGGCTTTTACTAATCACACTCACAACTGATGGTAATATAGGGGCCCCTTAAATATTTACCTGAAGGTTGGATATTCCCACAGCTGCAATCATTCCAAACATCACCAGGAACATCCCTCCAATAACAGGCTCTGGAATGGTGATGAAAACCGCCCCGAATTTGCCAAAGATTCCCAGGAGAATCATCAGGATTCCCGTGGTCTGAAGAACTAGCCGACTGCCAACCTGAGACAGAACAGGACAGCAAGAGGGGTCAGGGACGGGTCTCTGTTGTGGAAGGAACCCAGTACTGTGTTCCGATATGCATACTTTCATGAGTACACTTAAAACGTAGTAAACCTATCCGCGCTCACTAGGTGTGGAGATGAGTACGACCCCTGCTGCTCGTCACCCTCCAAAAATATCCTGCTTTGACCGGTGAGCCCTTTACGTCTAGCAGCTATAAAAGGCTATAAGGCTATAAAAGCTACAAATTACTCCATTAATGCAGGCTATATTTTTTGAGCTGAGCTGCTGGCTCAGCCTGGCTCTGCCTCAGCCTGGCTCTGCCTCTTCCGCTACGTGGCTAAGATGGCTGCCGCTGAGTGCGAAAAGTGTACATCGTTCCACACTCAGCATTTTGAACGTTTTGAGTGCACCATCCGGGGTCCTTTCAATACACTTATTTTCGCCCAATCATAATTGAACCGCCCTATGTACTCAAACTAAGTAAAGTAAGTACGGTAAGTATGGATATCGGAATATGCCACAGATAGTTCCCCAAACCATGATTCTCTTCAAACAGTATCAAACAACAAACGACCCTGTTCCCTGCCTCAGACCTGTGAGCTCAAAGGTCACCAACAGAATTTTGGGAAAATATAATCAATAATAAATAATAATAAAAAAAATAAGATATAATAAGGACAGCATGTCAGTGGGCATAGTGTGATCTACTACAAGGGTTGGGAGCAGGGGTCTTCTAGGAGATAAGACTCTCAGTGGGCCCAGCAGTGGTTATAGGTAATAGAATCCCCTCAACCTCAAGTTGAACGGATTTTGTGTTCTTCTGCTCTTTGTGCGTATGGTTTCCCGTATAAAATCACTGATATTATGAACACACTCCTGTTTTTGCTCAGTATTTTGGTGTATGAAATAATGGATATTGTTTATTTGTACAGATCTGTTATAATTATTATTATTTAACTAAAAACATATTGATATTTTCAGTACCATTGCCATTATACAGCCATTGTTATTGGTACCTTGGTACTGTTTCGAATGTAAACATTTTACATAACAGTTGGAGAGTGGATACCACATACAGTATGGTGTTTTCCCTGCTTTATCAATACAATTTAACATGTTACAGGCCATATCTTATAGGAGAGCATTGAGAGTTCAAAATACATAGAGAGCAGTACTAGAAAATTCACATTTCCAATCCACATCTGGATGTACTAGAAGTGAATACGAACGACAGCTACAAAACAGCAACAAAACTTTGGCAGGCCCCGTGAATTCATCTGTTGGAGTCTGGTGAAATTAAACACTGTGTGATCAACGGCACAAGTCTCTCTTGCAGAGGAGGTTATGAATCTCAACGCGACTTGACCTGATTAAATAAAGGTTAAATAATTTAAAAAAAAGATCATCGTCCGTAATGGTCACGAAAGAATCTCGTTCTAAAGACATTTTAAAAGGGCAATTGACCCTGTTGAAACACCCCCTGTAAGATGCGACCCTTTCCTTGCTGCATGTAACGCAGCATGATGAGCGGCTCTGACTGGTAGGTGCTTCTTTACAACCAAAGCCCACCTTGGTGATTCCCAGTGCGGCGATGTTCTGGCTGTAGGACGTGGTGCCGTTCCCCGTGCCCCACAGCCCGGCCAGGATGCAGCCCAGGCCCTCCACCGCGATGCCCCGGTTGATGGCGTGTGTGGGTGGGGGCGGAGCACCAGAGAGGCGGGCGCAGGCGTAGTAGTCACCGATGGACTCCATGGTGGAGGCCAGCACGCCGGCTGTCATCCCCAACACCGACGACACGCTGACGGTGGGCACCCCCCACTGACCTGGGGAAGGGGCAGCCCATGGGTGTTAGTGGTAACACACACACACACACACACACACACACACACACACACACACACACACACACACACACACACACACACACA
>JAOPJL010000162.1:2997454-3011367 GCA_027123545.1 Trisopterus esmarkii | reverse complement strand
GTGTGTGTGTGTGTGTGTGTGTGTGTGTGTGTGTGTGTGTGTGCGTGTGTGTGCGTGTGCGTGTGCGTGTGCGTGTGTGTGTGTGTGTGTGTGTGTGCATGTGTGTGCCCGGATTGTGAGACCGGCAAAAGGCAGCAGGATATATTATATACACAACACAGGACCAATGACCCTGTGGACCAATCAGTGTGCAGTGTGTGTGGCCAGTAGGTGGGATGAACTCGGTCAGCCAGGACTGGACTTGATAGCCTCCTGCAGGACCTTTAATGAGCATAAAGGACTCTGACCAATCACCATCTCGCTCTCTGAAACAAGCCCCTCCCACCTCGGCCCTTCTCCCCCCCTCAACCTGCTTTTTATTCTACAAAAGAAGAAACCATAAACACTTCTATCTTCGATGGGCTGGGCCAATGGTTGTAAAATAATCATTGTAAATATTTAAGTTACCTATTTAGCCAGAATAAAACAAAAATAAATCTGAAGGGAAGTTAAAAACTTCCATTATATAAATATAAATATATATATATATTTGTTTGGTTTTTTTTGGGGGGGGGGGTGTTTTGGAAGAAAGACAAGAGGAGAACTTTGAATTGTATGTTTTAGACAATATCCAATATTATTATTGTTATTGTTATTATAATTATTGCGAATAATTAAGTCTAAGGCTGTCGAGCGTTGTCCTCTGGGTGGCGCCAGATGTGCTCCCAGATGTGTGAACTCCACAGGCGCTGGGACCACGGTTGCAGCATCGCCATGCTCCCCCCACCCCCCCAGCTGATCGCTACGGAAACCGACCAGGTCACACTTTTCTCCGACTAACATTCACGACAGAATCTGTGAAGCGGACGCGGCCCATAATGCAGATGCTGGCCTTCTGGAGACGCTCCGTGCTGAGAGAGAGCACACGACGGCCGATAGAGAGCAGACTGGGCTCTCGGGAGGGTTGCAGTCGGCGGGTATTTACTCCCACCCTTGTCGCCTGAGAACGCATGCCATGTGCAAAACAACTGTATTAAATTTCCTCAAAGCACGATACAGGTGAGCTGTCTATACGTCTGGGTTCAGCTGGCCCGACTGACAGCCGCCATTGATTCACAAAGTCTATTCAAGCAAGAGTTAATTACCGAGGGTTCACTTTCTCCCGTGGCAAGGCGCGCTGGTCACACAGTGCTGTACTGGTTTATCACAGACCAATGAAAGAGAATGGACCTCTTGATTCCCTTCAGTCCGATATTGGCATTCGTGGCGCGGCGGGGGGAGTAGGTAATGACCGGTTTTTATTTTATTTGAACTGTTTCTTTGATCCTCCACCCTGTTTACAGGAGTTATCTTTCTCAACCGTTCCCTCCGCAAACCCATGAATAAAAATAAAAGCCTGTGCTATGTGTGGCTGTTATGGAGGGTCACAGGTGAAGACTCAAGGGGAAGAGGCTTTTTAAATAAATGTGTTCATGGTAGATTTGTACAATGAATGAATGGATGTGAGGGAAGGAGTTTAAAACGTTGTGAATGATGAAATTGAAACATGAAATTAAACTTGTTTTTTCGTCTTTTCTTCGAATGTGTGTTGTTTTTTGATGGCATGTGTGGGTTGGCACATGTAGGCCTAAATGGTTAACATGTGAGGTACATTTTTGATGTCAGTTTTTTTTTGGCCGCAGAAAATATCAAGCAGGGTTTACTGCTTGATAACTAGTTAACTACATTTAAAATGTAGTTAACTACATTTAAACTACAACTAAACCATATCCATCAGACCTCATTTATGTGCGACTTCAAAAAATAGTTTTCTCAGGTGCGCTGTAGACCTTTATGACGATAGTCTAGGGCAGTGAAATCCAGCTGATGCCTCTGGCGCCACCTGCTGTTCAGTTTATTTTGATGTTGACTCAAATCGAAATAAGGATAAAACATTTGTCAAAGACACCACATTTAAAATAAAATGTTTTTAATCCGAATCTAATTTAAACATGAATGTCACTTAGCATAAAATGTAATTGTACTAAAATGTAAGTGTACTTCAAATGTGTAACAAAAAGAACAGTGTACTTTATTGTGATTAGTATTTTGTACACTTGACAGCCCCCAAGTGGTTCCCAATGTTCTCAGCTGACGGGACAGTCTGAAATGGCTCATTGGTCTTCTCGAAGCAAAAGGTTCTGGGTTGCCTGATAGCTTACCGACCAGTATTTGTCAATATTATATTCCCTAAAGTGCGTTTAAGTATTTTTTTAAATTGTACTTATAACTATAACTATAACTCTACTATTATCATTTGTATTAATTAGGGTTAAGTGAAAAGTTTATAGTCTAGTCTGTAGTGTGATCAAATCGCTGCAGAAAGACAGTTTGATCACCAATGTTTGCTTGCTAGACCTTAACTCTTACCGATAACAGTAACTTTAATTAGTACTGGTTAGAGACACAATATATTTTTAGTACACTAAAGAAATCCCAAACGGTGATGTGAACTCTGAATCTCGTGATGACCAGTGTGTTTGACACGCAGCACAAAGGCACTAAGTTGGTCCCCCACTAATAAAGTATTCTAGTACCTATGTGTACCTATGTACTTTAAGTGTTCTTAAATTGAAATGCACTATACACACTAAAATGTCAACGGGATTTAAATTTTGCACTTACAATTATTTACCCCTGATGCCTCAAAGGCATAATGTCATGGGTGTGACAGTAACCAGTATTATCAGGATAATTCCTTACAAACTTTCTGTTTGAAGTCAATTGGCCCAGCTGCTCCAGACAATAGGCTATTACTTTTCCAGGCAATAATAGTACAAATACCAATCACACCTCATAGGCAGAAGGTTCTGGGCTCGATCGCCTGCTCCTTTTGAGATCACACAATTAATATTTGTTTTTCTTTGTCCATAGTGCTCTCCGTGTGATTATTAAACATTCTACGTTCAATATAGTTTGCCTCTGTTTGCCTCTGCCACTGTTATTCATGATAAGCCTTTTATTATGTTCTTGTTTCCAGGGAAGGGTGGAGCGCTCGCGGCTGAACATGTTGGACTACTCTTGACAGGTGCTGGCAGGTAGAAGCTGCACACAGCCTGGGCTAATGCTGTTCTTCTATAGTTCCTATGCTGGCTCAGGCCCAGGTCGATGGGCCTCAGAGGGAGTTCCCCCACTAGGGCGGAGAAGGTCTGACTGGATATCTATGGGTAGTATTTTAAGGTTGTGTTTTTCTACACTGTTGCTTTCTCTATTGAGGTCTTTGCTTCATCTCAGCTGCTGAGGGGGCTACGGTCCACCCCCCCCCCGCCCCCTCCCCCAGCTCGATCGAAAGAGGAAACGTGTTCTGTTCCAGTCAGATGTGTACAGTGCTGGTGGGCTGTGTTCTCACTACGGGAACCGTGGGAAAGGGTTAGGGGTGAGGGTTCTCACTACAAGATGCCACGGGTCAGTGGACAGTAGACTGTCACAACTCATTGGATATCCTGTATCAAACAACCGCCAAATTATTATTTTTCCCATTACCTAGCCTAGTTGAAGCTCATTAAGTGTGGAAAATATCAACCGCTTACTTCAGTTTCAAACACAACAGTATGCTGCCCTATTCCATAATCAAGATTTAGAGGTATGAATGTGTGTGGAGATAGGCTCCACCCTCCCCACAAAGTTACATTTGAATACAGTTGCGAACATTCTCTTTTCTTTGTTTGTACTTTATCCAGAAGATCAATATGATTGTTGTCCTTGCTGTGTTTCAGTTAAAAAAATCTGTTGAACACCTTTAACAGAATAGGAATGTTGTTTTTCCCAAAACAGAACCCCCCACCAAATAGCAGCCAACAGTTCTAATATAAATAACTTAAGGGGGATACACATGGGCATTTACTTAATTACGTTTGTCAGGCTTTAAGTAAAACCTGCCTATTGACTTTAGAATCAAAAAATGTTACTTGAACGGAAGAACTCCTTTTATTATCATTTTATTATAATTTTTTTTTTCCCCCTCCTACCGTCCTCCTTGGAAGGACCCAAAATCTAAATAATGGCCCAAATATGGCCTGAGTGTGTAATTATTTTAATCAGGATTTTTTTAATCTTCATGGATGTATTATATATATATAATTTTCCTTCTGAGCTTCTTTATTGGTTCTTCAGAAGAGACTAAACTTCCTATACATTCCTAGGCCTATTTGAGTAGCGGAAATTCCCAAAGTTTTTGGATAACTGGATTTGCATAACTGGAAGGAAAGATAGGCTTATGATGTGTACACATAGTCTCTAACTGTCCCTGGGCAATTGCAGATTTCAGATACCAATGCAAAGCAGACCTGAGAGCTGTTAGTGAACTATAGACCAGTGTTTAGAAAATGATGGCATGTGTTTATTTGCATCAATCTTAGATAGTTAAAAAAAAAAAAAAGAACGTACACAAAAAAGGTTTGAAAACCATTGCTTTAGCCTCCTCAAGTTCTGAGCCTTTCTCAGAGCAGATTAACGCTATGATGAGCATGAATTATATGTTTTGGTTCGCGTACTTTAACCTACACAGTTGAGCTAATATATAGTAGGACAGCTGAGGCAGTTGTGCTCCTTACTGGAACAGTTCAAAGACTGAGGTCAACTTATCAATTGACGCAACACATGGTGCTTCCCCTGTTTCCAGTCAGTTTAAACAAATTTAACAGTGGCTAAAAGACAATCTGACCCAATCTCATGCCCCTTCTAGGTTGTATAATCAGCCCATTGAAAAGAGAACACTCCCTCATAGTTTGGTCGTGATAACTTCTCGGTCTGTACTGGGCCTGTCCAATTATGACATGTATTTTTGGCTCACCCAAATTACTTTTTTTGGCTCAATTGAATAAAAGATGGTAAACCAATGGCAATTTCATACTGTCCCTTTTACAGCAGTTGTGCCATTGAGAACCTTAGGGGCGGAAAAGTAAACTTTCCTGTATTTGCGCTGGTGTATTCATCATCAGAATCATCAGAACTTTGGAATGACCACTTTCATCATATTCGTTTGATCGTCAGTTCATGATACCCATTAAAAAAAAGGAGTCAATAATAAAAAAAAATGCACAGGCCATAATTTCAATGTAAAAATACATATATTTCCTTGTGTTCTGAGGTAAACATAGGAATGTACTTTTCAACCTGGTAGTGTGTTTACAAAGTCCAGAACACATCTTCATCATCATACATACACGGATACAAGTCATAAACGATTTCATGCGCGGACAACATCTCAAAATAGCACGGTTTCCATCACCTGTCATCCATTACAAAAGCTCTAATTTTGTACCCAAGGCCTTGAATAAATCTAACAATAATCAATAAACTAAGGCTTCATTGTTATTTTTGCGTTTTTTTCTTTATATTCCACGGCAGTTATATTTTTTTTATCTTTCATCCACTTCCACGCTCACATTACCTCGTAATGCCAAACACTACTGGCCAAGTCTGCACATTCTCTATTACACAGCAGGTGTATAGGACCACCTGTATCATTTGATCCAAAAATACAAAATAAAAGTCCTTCTCTCTTGTAGCTTAATCTTTGTACTGCCGAGCAGATCAGGGTCTGGTTCTTCAGTGGCATCCGCAATGCGGCTGGCATCGATGTCTTCGTTCTTCCTCCTCCCCATCATTTTCTTAGTTTTACCAGTCCATATGGCTATTGTTTTTTCTAACACACATAGTTCAAACTGCTCGCATGGATAAATAGGAGAAACTCATGACAGACGAGGGCGGCCTCTCTCGGACTCTATAATTCCATAACATAACTTTTCGTTAACGTATATTTGTCTTTGCGGTGGCTCTTTTAGGGAGCGGAGAGAATGGAGAGAGGTTGTAGCAAAACTATTTCGCGAAGTCCTTTCCCTCGCACTTTTACGTGTGCCTGAGATAGAAAAGATTAACCTAGTTTTAGAAGTCCAAACGTCTCTCTCTATCCCTCTCTTCTTCTCCCGATGAGCCGCATCCGAGGAAACTCTGTCACCGAGAGACGGTATCCAATCAGATGTTGACGTCCCGGACGTCGGTGGGCGTGGCCGAAAGCTCCTGGCTCTCCCCGTCCATCACACCCTTGGTTGCTGTGGTTCCCGAGTGGGGCTGCTGAGTCTGTAGTTGGGCCTGGCATAGGCTCATTTCAAACAGCGACTCAATTTGTTCTTGACATGCCCTCAAACAGTCCTTCAAAGAGGGAGGGAGGGGGAGAGAGAGAGAGGGAGATTTAGTATAATTCACCGGTAACCAGGTCAACCTCCATTAATATGTAAATTAGGGAAATATATTGGAATATGATAGCACTTTCTTTAAAAATAACTACACTCAACATTCTCTTCTGAGCTTAGTGACATCAAGAGGTTTAAAACCTTGAACCATGGAAATTGAAGTAAGAAGGTGCTGTTTAATCTAATTTAAAAAAGTAATTTTTAAAGGGCTTGAATAATATTTTGTACGGTAAAGAAAGAACACAAAAAGCCCTCTCTAAACTCTAGACCAGTGTGGTTCATACAAATGAATAACTATGTTATAAATATATTCGTAATATTACATCAAATGTATTTGAGTAATCAAATGCATGTAATAATAAGATGCTATTTAGCTATATCTTTATCTTGATGTGTATAGTGTGTATAGTAAGTCTTTAAATAGTATCCACTGTGATTGACAATGAAAATGGCCGACTGTAAAGTGCTAAACTCACCGGATCACTTCTGATGATCTGCGCCAGGTTCTCTGTCAGATTCTGTGCTGTCATGGCATTACCCACAATCCTCATCTGCAAGCCCTTCACCGATGCCACCAGGCTGCCCGCAGCAACCATGGAGGGGGGGCTGGCGATGAACTTGACATCTGGAATGAGGAGAATGGTATGAATAACCATACATCTGGGTGACATCATCTGTTTATTTATCAAATGATGTCCCGTTAAACCCCTTTATTATCTCTATACATTGAATAAAATAATTTGTAAGATAAACATAATTCTATATATACTATATTCTTAATAATAATTTATATTTATTTACTTATATTTATACAAATACTTGGCTAATAGTTAAGAACTAGCCAGAGGGGCCAGGTTGAAAAACAGAAAAGCATGAAAGAAATTATGAAATTGGGTCAAAAATAAGAAAAGAAAGTTGGCCCAATAAAAACATTGCATTCTGGATGCTTACCAGTAGCGCAGAGGGCCACAAAGGTCTGAGCGTGCTTCCTGAGAATGGGCCTGTTCTCTGTTCTGATTGGCAGCCGGGACATGAAGAGGTCGAGGAAATCCAGTGGCGTCACAGAGGCCAGGTCCCACTTCAGTTTGGTCAGAACCAGCAGCTCCATTTGCTAGGAGAAGAATGAACACAGTGTGGGTGTGAATAAAGGTAGCAGCCAAAGAGAGAAGTTCTGCTACTTGCAGTTATCCTATGAACACTAGAGGGCCAGATGCTCTCTGTCCAATAGGCTTTCATCACAACCGACCCCCCCCCCCAACCCTTCCCCTGCTGAAGAGGCAATGTAACTTAGCATGGCTCGGTGGTTGACTTCAAGGTGTAATTGTAGCTAAATGGTTTCATTGACATAAACAAAATGCAATAAATACACAGCTATGTTTTATGTTTTGCATCTTTGTATTGCTTCCTGGCACCAACATCCTGAGACCATTTCCATGTCTGAGGTAAACTGTCATGATAATACATCACGCTCTGAGTCTATCGCCTAGTTGATAAAAAATAACATTTGCCGTCTCTTGCTTTAGTCCTAAATTGCATCAAATGATTTATTATGCATGTGTTAAGAACCCCCCCCCCCTTCCTCCACCTCATTCCCACCCATGCTACACATTCAAGCTGACCGGCCTGCTTTTAACACCCTGTAGCTTACGATGCTATGTGGGTTGTGCTACAGATTGAACAGATAATGTCGGCTGCTTCAAACAGCAGCGGCAATGTTGAAAGTTCGGTGTTGAAATTTACGACCCAAAATGCCATACACTTATAACGAAACCGAATGTGGCCCGGTTCCCTGTGCAGATTTCAACCTATAGCTGTACACTATGGAGCTCTCTATAGAGTTAAACACAAGTTATTATATTCTGGGATTAGGCAAATTATGGAACAGCAACATAGCAGTATGAATACTTTGAGAAGTGGTGGAGATCACTCCGAGGCCAACCGACACTTGCATGCATAAAAATCATCATCAAACATCATTAAAAAGAAGGATTAGTCAGCCCTTCACACAAGAGCATCAGTGTTGCACGAAAAACCTACAGTTTTAAATGAGTTACAATTGTATTGAAAACAACAAAATGGCCAACTAGTGAATCGTGTTTTCACATTCAGAAGCACAGGTTCTGTGAGCTGAACCGATACGTGCGACGGGGTTTTAGTTTTTTGAAACCTACCCGCAGCTGGCCCGGCGAGATAGAGTTGTCTGTGTAGATGCAGAGCTTCTCGGCGGTCAGGGGGATGGTTTCCCTCATCTTGGAGGCCAGGAACATGCAGGCGGCTGCCAGCAGCTGGAGGTGTCCCTTCTTGGTGGGCTCCACGGAGAGGAAGCGGTCCAAGTAGTTCATGGCCAGCGGGAAGACATCCTCCTCGCACTTCTGCTCCTCACACACCTGCCGGAAGAAGAAGAAGAAGAAGGAGGTAGTAAAATACCTGTTGATTGTTGCTCCTAGTGTGTGTGGTAAGAGATTGAGGAACTCTGAAAAACCTGTTAATATTTACAATGTTTGCCCTTGCAGAAAACCAGTACTTATTGACCTGAAGAGAAAAATGAAGTTGAATCGGTTCAAAACGGTTTCGAACTTGTATGAGTCAACGTTGATTGTTGAAAATGGACCATGTGATGCAGATCCTTGTTCTGTATTATGGAAATAATACATGTTTAAGAAAAATATTTTATTTTTCTCCCCACAAAGGAAACGTCATAGTATTTGCTGCCATCTACAGGTGGCCGTTCACTGGCCATGTTGCTCCTGCTGCTCATTCAGACAAAAGTCTGTTTAAAAAGGTTGTGCCTTTGGGTGGCAGCAAACTAAACCCTGACCAAAGCCGTGGCCTAGTGTGGAGCTAGTCTGAAATATGCAGTCTTTGAGGCAATATACTGTCAAAGATCAGTGATAATTGCCTTTGTCCATAAAGTGCTTTTGGAGTTTGACTAGATGGTAAAAGCAGGGGTGAGAGAATGTGAACGAGACTAGCCAGGTCTGACATCCTCCCATGGAAGTGTATGCTAATTGGCCAGAACTAAAACCACATTTCTGCAGGCCTCTGTACTGAATCTGGATTGACCTGTATACAAACGGGAAACAAAAGTACCTTTTCACATGTTTAGATTTTACTTGACTACAACCAGTAGTGAACTTGAGTCAACAAAAACGTTTTTATTAACTTTTTATTTGAAGGTAATAATTACATTGCCAATAGGTGACACTTTACTATTTATTATTTAAAATAATCAGAACTTTATTCATCTGCAATTAAAAGGCTTCAACGCTGTTTGTCTGTAAAGTATGTCATAAAACCAATAATAAAATTAGTAACTGGAGCCATATAAGTTTTTTTTTATTTGTTTGACGCTAGTTGAATCAGTTCCCTTTCATGTTACCAAAATGATATGCAATGTGTAACAAAAAAGATGATACACTAAGATAAGGTGTTTTATTATATTATTACAAGACAACCAGATGTCGAACGAATCACACGGACGACATTCAGCCGTGGCGTATGTTTTTTTTATCGCGCTACCACGCCGTTGTGTGATCAAGCGATAGGCCTGATGGGGCCTGGCTGCTCCTCGACCAGAGCACAGAGTTGAGAATGGGATCTGTGAGGACTGGCTCGCGCAGGCGTCTTCATGAATGAACACACAAAGGCTTGCAGCGCGTGGTCTCGAGGAAGAAGAAGAGAAAAAAAAAAAAAAAAAAAAAAAAAAAACACCATCTCGGTAGCTTCGAGGTTCAGCGTGTTAAAAGTCTCCCCAATGGACTTTCTAACTAAAGTGTGGACCTTTACTTTTTTTTGGTAAACCGTACTGATGAGCATCATAGACATTTGTCCTGAACGATTGAATAAATGAAGTGAGCTTAAAATATGACATTAAATTGTGGAAATGTCTAATGCTTGCCAAGCGTTTAAGGTAATTTCATTGATTTAAGAGTCCTACCTCTTTGAATTATAGTTGACACAAAAAAAACAAGAATATAGCCTAGGACTAATGCATTGGGTGATTTGACATCACTGTGCATCAACAGGATCACAATAAGCGACATGCATTACATTCCTAGATTGCGTTTCTACTTGGTTCACAGTGTTCCCAACTCACCTCCAGCATCCACGTCGAAACTATTCTCCTCATGTACGGTGCGATCTCTTTCTGGACGCATTTGAAATAGTTGGTGGCTGGTAGATAGTAGTCCTCTGCTCGTAACAACGCGTGCAGAACTCTATCGTTGAGCAAGTTGCTGTCGAGGTAGGCCCTCCGAAAACTGTCCGCTTCACAGCAGATCAACTGCGGTTCCATTTCCGTTCGGCGCAATCGCTTCACTCCCGTCGCTTTGAAAAGTTTCACGCTTAGTCTCGTTTGGGGCAAAAGCTTTAATAACCCTCATATGTTGGAGTTCGACATTATTCTAGGCTAAATGTGTTGCTGGTTAAATCTTTCATATAGACTCAACCGCGACTCTTGTTTCTACCTTTGAGGACTTTGCAAATAAATAAAGTAGCCCGAACTATTCCCTGTTGATCATCCGTTATTTCTCTGCTTCGGGGTGGCTTTGTGTCGTCGTTCCCGACGGTGGATCTTATTCTGTTTCAGTGGTGCCGGTTCGCCAGTTCTTTACGAGAGCATGAGGTTGCAGTATGCCGTTTTCTGAGTCCGTCCTACTGCTCTCTCTCTCTCTCTCTCTCTCTCTCTCTCTCTCTCTCTCTCTCTCTCTCTCTCTCTCTCTCTCTCTCTCTCTCTCTACAACGAGATAAGTTTAGTGTAGGCCACACACCACTAGTCGCACTCCTCCTCTCACCCCTCCTCCAAACTATCTAACTATCTCCACTCCCTGTCTTAAAGCCCCTTATCTGCCCGGCCCCACACATAGCCTGCGAGACGCCTGCCCATTACAGTACGCTACGGGGAATAAAAAAAGGAAGCCGGGAAGGGATTGATGCTTGTTTAATACATTAACGTCCACGTATAAGGAATTGGGAGACTAGAAATCCGATAACAACCACTGTCAACAAAGGCCAGCGACACAAAAAAAAAAAGCAGTGACTTAAAGCTAAAGTACAGTAAGTACAGTCAGCTTAAACCACACACATAATCCATGAATATAATTAACATGTTCGTCTCTCTAAATTAATTAAGTATAAGGGCATTTTTTGTCAATTTAGAATAAGCAAATAGGAAATAGCCTACAGTGTGTCTTGAAAGAAAGGAATAAGAAACGTGCTTCGGTTTACTAAGAGATTATGTTACACCTCATGCAAATGATTTTTGTATTAGGTTTGAAACGCAAACATAATTTGCATTGCAACACCGAACTGTATAGGGCTTGTACAGAATGCACGGGATGTTTTATGTGCAGAGGACTACATATCGAGAGGACTGAAGATAGCTGTAAGTTAGTGGGACGTATGTAATACCGTATATCAACGTGCTTGACCAAGGCTAATGAAAACTTGGCTCGGCACGTCTCGCATGGGTAACGCTGAGGCACTTTTCAACACAGGTCTCCCGATAATCAAAAAATATATATTTAACGACCAATAACTTAACAATGACCGAATAAAACATAACTATTAATATAATATCTCATATTGCAATGCTGATATGCTTCTAAAATTGAGGCGTCCTTGTGCTTTAACGTTGCAATGTACACGCCACAACTTACAAGGTAACCTACAACTTTTTTACAATATCAACGATAAAACTATGTCAAAGTAACAGTTACTATAGCGTTATAATCATATTGCAATGGGCACACAACAGCTAGCCTCTTTTAGTCAGTCAATTAGGCCTTCATGTTTGGCTGGATGGAGGAAGCCAATCTATGTAGGCCTAGGTAAGCTTTTACAACGTACATTTTAAAGTAATTCTATATATCATTAATTAACGGGTATGTGGCAAGATACGGCAGGTGATGGCACTTATGTCAAGCATTCTGCACTGATTACAAAAATATATATATTTCACATGGGGAAACATGACCGGATGATTATACCGTTCTTGAAAATTAATAGAATTGCTGATTGCAAACTTGAGTCCACATAATTAAGAAAATCTACGTGCATCAAGCCATTATATGCCTACAATTATGAACTGTGTTGCCATGTTCAAGCTATTAGGTTGTACTACCACACAGGATGGGACTTTTGGACCCTCCAACTGGTCTGATCACTTAGACAGGTATTTTTCCTTTTAACAATACTCATTGAGATGTAGTTATTACCGTAACCAAGGCAAATGTTCATGATTATTACCACTTAAACGTCCAGCATTAAACTCTAAAGGATTACAGACTACAAATGTGTTCTTATTTTAGCAGTTCCGTGACAGTCAGCCATCTTGAATGAAACAATTGTACATTGGGGCCAAGGGATGCATCCGAATAGGAATGGCCATCCTGAATTTCCAATGGACTAAGCTTCTGGCTCATCAAAACATTCATTCTTTAGCTTTAAGTGCTGCACCCACAGAATGTTCAGCAAACTTGTACTGTGACACGTCGAGCCACTGATTGAAGTTAGCTCTCTTCAACTCAATATTGGGTATCTAGCAGGATCAAAGTTGGATTAATGCTAAGCATGTTTTTATGCTATCCATATACCATATCGGCTACTGAGTACTTTACAATTGAATGGATACATCTCCCTGTACTCACAGGCAATAGAGAATGTAATGTTACATCATGCCGGCCGCCATCTTACGAGACAGAACCAACAGGTTCTGTCATACTGCTCAGAACATACTAGTATGTTCCTGCAATAGAGGAGGCTCCAGTTTCCATATTACTTTGGTGGAATGAACACTATAAGGACTTTTTAAACTATAAGAACTTGGACAGAAAACAGTAGTCTTGAAACTGCAGCCTCCTCCATTGCAGGAACATACTTTTGACCAACAGACCACAAGAGGCAGCCTCTTAACATGGCTCACCATAGCATAATAACATGGTGTGACGTCAACTTCAAATTCCCTATAGGGTAATAATTCAAACGTTCATCTGAACACCATAATTAGATTGAAACAATCGTCCATGTAAAACCTTTGCACACTCTAAATAATTCCTAATAACAGTTGTTTTGCAAAAGCCCTAGTCTGACTTATCGTATAGTCAAGCTATATAGTAAAGATATCGATTATGCGATTTCTTTAAGCCGGATAACCATACTAGTGTATAACTTGCATATAATCATCAGACAATATTTATGTCATGATGTGAACGTGCTCTTTCTGAAATGTTATCACTAGCGGATTGAAAAGAAAAATGCTGCTACGTGAGTGTGTCCAGCCTCCCAAACGCACGACCACAACACAGTTTAAAAAAAAAACCACACACACAAACACACACTCACACACATGTGTAAATCAAAGTCTAAATTAAGCTAAGTCAAGTTGGAGCAGCTCCAACACGCCGTTGCACAGAGAGAGATAGAGATGTGGACGTATCTGGCCATAAAATATCCCGCTCTGCCTGTGTGTGTGCGTCCCCCTCTGACCCAGGTTTCAGGGGGTTTGCAAGCTTCGAGGTCATGCCGTAGACAATGACCACAATGGAGCCCTATAGAATCTATTGATTCATAATGATTGATCCCCAGAACAATAGAAACGGATCCTTGTGATCGGCCCGCCACCCTTCTGTTGTGTCTTCCATTAATTCTTTCGGATGTTAGTCGCCGGGCCCCCCCCCGGCGCCCGGCGCGCCCCCGGCCCGC
>JAOPJL010000162.1:2901569-2914679 GCA_027123545.1 Trisopterus esmarkii | reverse complement strand
CTGTCGTTACAAACAAAAGTCGATGACTACATTTTGAATAGTTTATAGGTTAATGTTGTCTGGAAAATTGATATGGACTATTATTATAATCTAGTTTAATAATAATCCAATAAACGTTCTGCTCTAAAAAATATAGGTGTAGATGCATTCCAAAGATTGACGAATATTAAGAATTTACTGTAGGCCTAGATGAGGTGATTGCTGCACATAATCGAATAAAGCACTTATTTGAGCCCTGAAACGAATCTCCTTCTATTCCTTCACAGGTCAACTATGAAGAAGAAACTGCAGTTTTTGAGTCACACAATTTAAATATGAATAAGAAAGTAAGTCAATTACTTTACTAAGTAAATAGGTTTTTATGGGCATATTCATGTTTGTCTTCCTGTTTGGTTGATTCAACCTGTATGTGCAGGTGGATTTGAAAATTAAGGGTTTGGTTGGAGCATGGGCAAATTGAGCCTTCAGTTTGAAACGGCTGTTTTGTTTGAAGTGTTGCAAGTATAGGTTCTGGTGTAAATCTAGAGCTGGAATTATGTTGGTCTGATTTCACGCTACATTCCTGAGATCTGCATCTATATAACAAAATGAGTCCTGCCTTACAAAAGAGGGATGTGAATTGAGTGACCTGAGATTCATGCCAGAATACAGTGGTGTGTGCAGTCTACACTTCTGTTGACATTCCCCCTGAGGTGAAACCAAGTGTTTAATCAGCCCTTGTGACATCAGCTGCATGAATGTCCTTCAAGATAGTGACAGGGATTCTCAAAGCTGAAACACCAAGATGTGTGAGATTTATATATAATCTCCCCAGCTGGAGATGTGCATGAGTTCAGTTGAAAAAAGGTCCCGGTTGGGATCTCTCTGATCCATCTTCCAGCTTCAGCCTCGTCCAATACTCAGCCTGAGCAAGGCTTGCGTCTTGGTGCTGGAGTACACAAGTCCTGTCCCTGTCCTCGGGCTAATTAATGAAAGCTGCATGTTTTTTCTGTGAAGGCTTCCCAGTCAGGAGACTACTTGACGTTGAGTCAATCTTATAGTTTAGGAGGTTCAGAGTTTGAGTTCAGGTTATGAGTTTGAGGTTCAGATTTGTTGTGAGACAACATGGTCATTTTTTTATTTGTACAACGGTTCCCCTTATTTATATGGTTAATTGGTTATGTAGGGATTTGCAATGGATAGTCACAATGAAATGAATCGTACAAAAAACAATAGCCACAAACTATTAGATCACCCCAAGGTAAGTCTGTTGGATGTGTCTTGAAACCAGAAGATAATGGAGGGACTACAAGATCTTCTGTCCTTCTACTCAAGGTGAGGTGCTGGTTATTTTGTTATTGATGGCTTGGTTCTTATTGGGATTCCAGTGGGAAGTTCTGATGTTTCCTGCAGAGAATGGACGTTACGCAGTTTGTGAACCTATATGGCTGTGTATGCATGGAGTGTATGCATGGCGTAAGGGGTGTGCAATATGACGATATTGGATTTTTGAATGATACAGTGAACAATTGGTATTTGGATGTTGAGTCAGGGAGGACATCTGACAGTACTTTCAGGTTTATCATTTGCATAACCTCACCATCAACGAAAGTACCCCATTTCTATCAATCATCTGTGGTATTTTTCCTAAATCTTGGTCTACTTCACACAGACCATTCATAAAACATACTGACACTCAAGGCCTAATTGTCTTTCGCAATTTCACTCAAACGTTTTCGATACTTACTTTACCTGAAGACAAGATTTTCGCTGCGAAACCAACTGTGTTCTACTTGCGTGCAAATTTGAAAAGGCTGCAAAATAATTTGCCATTTCTACAAGTACGGACAACAACCCAGCACCTGTCGGTTAAGTATAATTTAACTATTTTATTTACTATTAACTCTGCTAGTTGGTACTTTTAACATGTGTCAATTCTAAATATATGAGCCGTGATACATTTTTCGAATTTAAACTTTACCAAATTGCAAGGAATTAGTTTTTACACCATTTTCTGAATCGTAATGTAATTAACAGATAGATAATGGACCTACGTCGTATGTATTTGAAATGGTAAAATGTAGATGGTCATAATGTCACTGGTTCCCTTTTCTCCTGGAGACATTGCCAATGGTCAAAGAAGTCCTCCATAACCGTGAGGTCAGTGCCCTTTCAGTACTGCATGAGTAGAACTTACTCCGTTACATTGATGGCTGTCCAAGGAGTCAATATGGTTATTGGAAAAAATAAAGGCTGCCTTAAAACTGAAATGCCAAGCACTGTTTTGAACAGTGTTTTCACTTTATCTAGCGTATCTTTTTATGCATTTTTGAGTGGGAGATACTCCAGTACTTGTGCTCTCTGGCCTGTGTGATGAGTGAACAAGAGTGAAGTCCAGTACAGGTGAGTGTTTCATATTGATATCTACCGTATTTGCCCTTATTCATATATAGTAGTATTTATGATGACCTTCTCAATGTGCTCTCTGCAGAGAGGTAGGAGAAGTAGAGGAAGATCTGAACCAGGCTCAGCATTGTAAAGCCGGGGACAAGAGGATAACATCACACATCGACAAAAGCTTATCTCAAACACCAAAGGCCCGGAGGTTCTTTTTAGGTTATTGTAAAGGAGATTTTCTTTCAGATTTTAATCCATTGCTGTGTTGCCAAAGCTGGGATTTGAGGTCATTCAGGTTTGGGGTCGGTATGTGTCATGACCTATTTTTGTTAATGTTGGTGTTACCAGTATAGTTAATACATTGCTCAATACTTCCATTTATAAACAGGATTTTTTTGTTTGTTAATGTTGGCTACCCCTTTACAAATTAAGCACAAATGCGGAAGTTGTGCAGGTTTTTACCAGACCAGGCTGTTTACCAGACAAGGAGACCAGCTTGTTGACCAGTCTAGGCCGGTTACCAGACCAGGCATCTTCGGTTGCGGGCAACTGATTGGAGGATCTGTGGTGGAGGACCTGACTGGGGTACAAATGACACCCAGATTGTAAAGTGATCGTCACTCACTGTCTCGTCTGTTACTGTGGCCATCACTTCTGATCAAAATTAATTTTGAGAAATGGTCCCTGCGTTAATAGGGCTGTAGGTGAACAGGATTTATTCACTCATTTTGTCACAAATTATAGTAAATATGTCTGGTCTATGTTGGGTATATGTCTGAGGTAGGGGACCTCTCTTATTCATATTCTGAAGCATTACTTAAAGTATTGTGGACCCACCATGATGTTCGGATACCACTTAAACCTAAATTATTACAATGCTCTAAGGTGAACCTATGTATTCTGACCAACGAACAGCACCTCTTCCAAGATCAGTTCATTTTGGGACTGGATTAATGTCCTACACACACAACTTGACTTTGTTGCCATAGGTTTGACATTTCTCTTGTCAAACGGTTTGTGGTGGCAAATTCAATTGGCCTTGTGTTTTTAAAGGGTGCTTTCGCGCTACTGTTGGAGTAATGTTTTTTTGCCTTACCTAAATGTATTATTAACTAACTTCACTATTAGCTCTACTCATACCAATCCCTGGAAAGATGGATCACCTTGGTTCCTTAAGGTTTCTGGCTCTTGCACTATGTAATATTAGGAGAGACATACGAAAGACAAATAAAGCCGTCAAAGTGATGAGCACTGAACTTGAGGAAGTAGCCGCAGCTGGTAAAGACCCATTTCAAGTAGCTTAAGTCCAGGTGGCGGCACGATAAGACAGGCGACCAGTTGCAGATTTAGGGGGTGAAAGGGGTGATATACACACCAGGTGTGATTAGCTATTTCAAGCTGTCCTAAAATCTGCCTTTTCCTGTGTTCTAAATCACAAGTGGTAGTCCATCTAGAGATGTACGATGGATGGATGGATACATATTTTGCTACAGTCCACTGGGTAGGCTGGATAAATCTAATCCAGATGCGACGGCTAATCTTTCTTAGACCAGCCTTATTTCCAGGAATTGTATGCATTACTATATTGCCTATTCTATTATCTGATCACTCTATTATTATGCAACATTGAAATTTGCGATTCAAAGACAAAGCCCCCCAGAAGGCGGCTGAACACTTAAACATTTAGAATTCCTTAGCTTGTTCAATCACCAATTACAAGATTTCCAAGATATTAATGCATGGTGACCTTAGTGCAATGGGAGACAACAAAATGTTTAATCTTGGGTTTTTGTGTTTCATTTTCTTCAAACCTAGCTAATACAAAGGCTTACCAGATCAAAAAACTCGAAAAAATAGAATCATTACAAAATCTACAAAAGCATAACTTCTCAGGTTATTAGGATACACTGCTTTCATCTCTGAAAGAACAATACAACACAATAGCCTCATCAAAGGCAGAATTTATCCTGCATGGAACCAGACAGAAGTACTACATTGAATCAGAGTGCCCTAGTCATCTGCTGTCACTAATGCTTAAAGAATGTGTGACTAAGGCATATATCACAGCAATAGAAAGAGCTGATGACGAGTATCTACAAATCTGAAATTGAGTTCAAATATTCTAGTCTCTCTGAATTATGATAAATGAGAATTACCCTCTAGCTCGCAGACTGCTCTAAAAGAGCTCTAAACAAAGGCAAATCGCCAGGCTTAGATGTCTTTCCTCCTGAACTATATTTAGGACTTTGGGCTCTGTGGGTATAGTTTTGCTGCACTCTGAATTTTGCAATTAAGACTGGGACATTTCAAAGAGATCAAAAACAGCCTTGAAAACATTGCTATTGAAAAAAAGAAAGGACCCCTTGAATGCTCCAGTTTCTGGCCAATGTCCTTAATCACGACGGACCTGTATGCCAAAGCTCTTGCCCTATGTGTTGAACGTGTTAGTCATGCTTTAATCAATGAAGACCAAACAGGCTATATCAAGGGATGCCTTGCTTCGGATAACATGCAAAGGCTACTGCACATAATAAAGGTTGCAGACACTCACCCAAATCCTTGTGCAGTATTTTCACTCAACGCAGAAAAAGCCTTGATAGGGTAGACTGGCAATATATGTGGGCAGTATTACAATGTTTTGGATTTGGGCATAGTTGTATTTCAATGATCAAGGCTCTTTATCACTCTCCATTTGCATGTGTCCTAACAGGTGACATCTCTTACCCATTTCCACTGCAACGTGGAACAAGACAAGGCTGTCCACTTTCTATACTTATTTTGTCTTATCTCTCAAACCTCTACCACAAGCCATTAGGCTTTCTAGTATCCCGCACGGAAATTGGTAAAAATAAGCATATCTTATTAATAATTATTAATTATTAATTAATTAATGCTTCTATCACCTCATTTATTCAGATAATAAAATCATTCACCTAATTTTACTTTCCTTTATGTTACCACTTGGTCCTCCTCCACATTACTTGGAAGATATTCCAGTTATTTCTAATTGTGCCTGAACTGTTTAACCTGCATATGACATGCATATCCAATTTTGTAAATTTCCAAAATAATCTTGAAAAAATCAAACCTGGCTGTGTGACTTATTTTCAAATGAAGTTATCTTTACGGCCATGGTCCCTTGCACCAACGTCAAGGAAATATCCCCCAATACATGTACATAATATCGTAATATTATGTACGTCGTTAATTAATAATTTTCCAGTGATAAACTCACTTTAGAGTAGGATTGTTGCTTATCAGCCTGACCCTCCAGCAGTGCTGTATGATTGCGGGTTCAATACATGGCGCTGTCTATTGAGTTACATGTTACATGCCAGATTATGTCAGAATGGGCTTTCTGGCTGAACAACCGTTAAGTTCTGAGAGGCCTGCAAAGTCGACAAACTAATAATACCATACAGTATCTTCCAATGTCTCCAATGGTCTCAAACCAAAATAAGACTGGATTCAACTTTACAGGCAGGACTTGTTTGCTTCCATGAACTCAGCTCTCAAGTGAATAAGGGCTTCTTTTGGCCTTTTTAAATTTTTATCATAACTTTTTTAAGAATTCAGAGATAAACTCATTTGGAAAAACAGGGTAAATGCAATATGCTTCCATAGTAAAGCACTCAAAAGTAAACTTTACTTTTTTATTTTTTTGTGGTTTATCTTAAAGTATATTATAATTATGGATTTAATACCTTACGAATGAAAATAACTGCTCATATTATGACATTTTTTGTTGTTGCTCTGGAGTAGCAAAATATGTATTCAAAAATAATGCATAATATTTGACCACACCGCTCTACATCGGAGACCGTGTAAATGCTCTACATATGGCTTTATTTACGGGACGGGAGGGAGAGAGAAAGAGTTAACTCCGCCCTCCCCTCGCCCCATCGACTCGGCAGAGCCATGAGGGCGGAGTTTGCTTTTCATTGTTTTTTGTGTTGAATGTTGGGCACAGCAGTGGACATTATGAGAGAGGTCGACATGAGTTCAAGACCGTCGATACATTGAGTGTTTCCTTCAAATTCTCTTGAATGTGGATCCAAGCCGGGACAATGCCCAGCGCCAACGTATCTGTGCGAAGTTTGGCTGAGGAAGAGAAATACCTCAGCGGGCAGACGGTGAGTGCACCTTTATTTTGTAGTAGCGCTGTACAGTACATTGCATGCCCAGTACAGTACCCAGTACAGTAGCATGCGATGGTGTTGCCCCAGTCCCCGTGTTAACCCAACAGCTGCAGCGTCTACTTATCGCAACAGCTCCACCTTCATTTGGATGACTTGAGCCTCTCTTATCGTCTTAACCCATGTCGTTCAATACATTTGATATGCTGTGCCTGTGATCAACGTGTTACCTACCCCTTCGCCGTCATGAAACCTGATCAAAACATCGCGGACACCAAAGTTGTTGTAGTTGTAATAAACCTCATTACATACAACGCGAGGGTGTCCGTGGATCACACTGTCACGCACACACACACACACACACACACACACACACACACACACACACACACACACACACACACACACACACTACTGTCGGGCTTTTGTCTTGACGATTCACTGTTTTTAACGGGATCTTGTTAAGACGTGTTAAATAAGCCGTTTACTGGCGTGAATCATGTTTATACTTTAAAACGTAGGAAGCAGCCCAAAATGAGTGCAATATACTGTGAATGGCGAGTCCTCCGCCACTCGAAATGCGGTAACGTATCGCGTAGCAGCCGGCGTCCGCAGCGGAGTTGATAATAACATGAGCCATTATCTAGCCAGTCAGGCAGGGATTTCGTGCGTATTTGTCAGGTTCGTCTTGTGAACATGACCGTCTACTATCTTGCCTTGCCTTATCTTGACCTTTTGGCTGACGCGTTGTTTTACGGTAGGCACGCCGGCCGGTGGCCCAAGTTGTCCCCGCATCCCACCTTCACCACTGTGACCAACGATTGCACTGCAGTATTGAGCCTAATCCAGGGGCCAGAAAGACTGGCTGTGCGGTTCAACTAGATGCTGGTACCATTGACCAAGAGAGAACTGTAGTCTTGAGTGATCTCTGAACGATATAAATATGCTTTCCGTTTTCAGACTGCATAAACAGCATTCCCACTGTCAGCTGTACAGTATAGACAGTGAGTGAGAGGTCCAACAATGATCCGACTGTACTTTGAATGGCTTATTGTCCAGTTTGTACCTTGAACCCCCCGGGTCCTTGTATAGCTTAAACCGACAATTATCACATCAATTTATTTAGCTAGCTAGGTTGTTTATGAGTTTCTATGATTGGGTAGTGCTAGCTCATAATGTAGGAATGACTAATAAAACCATAATTGTGTGAGCCTTCTTCAACAGTTTTGGTTGAACCTGTTTTTCCACTGGGTGAAGTGTAAATTCCTATTATTATTATTATTATTATTATTATTATTATTATACATAACATTCATTGATATTAATGATCACTGTATGAGTAAAATCAATAGCCTAACAATCCACACTGATGCTCAGCACATATAAGATATTCAATACAATTTGTATTGTCAGGCCATACTATTCATACACTATATTCACTTTTGGAAGGATTGGTATGATAGTGATGTTGTTAAATAAGTAATACAACTCAACTGCTATTCACAGAAGTCTAGGAGTTATCTCTCAGACCTATTGGGTATTTTCTGAGCCACTGTGTTTGCTTTGGATAAAAGCGCTATATAAATGAGCACTTGTCTGTTGAGCTGATAGTTGTGTTCACAACATCTCACTTCGAACCAGTGAACATTGAAGACGGCTGCATATTTATCTTAATTTAATTCCAATCAATGCTGGCCCAGTCCTGGGAGGAAGGCTGTCATTGGTGGTGTTAATGGCCTATTGATTTGTACTTGGACAAGCTTGTCAGTATGAGGTAATGTGAAAATGCTCTCAAAACAACTTGCTTCTCTGAAGTGCTTGAATTTATCTTAAAGGAAATCTGACAGCCCACGAATCTATGCTCATATTTGTTACTTTTTTTGTGTGTCTGTGAGCCTCTACCCTTCATAACGATTAGTGAAAAAGACTGCGGAAATTGTCTAACGTTACTAATTATCATTGGAGGCTCGCCCAACAAAGCCTAAGGAGTAGCTTGGCGAGACTGAAAGCACTCCTGTTCCTCATGTTGCTGGCTCTCTCCAAAGGCGTTGCTAATGTTTGCCATGATGGGACCTTCTTATTTTCACCTCTGAGAATATGTGTACTTCTTGCATTTGTTGACAAATGTCACCTGCTTAATGCAATGAGAGCAGAAGGCATGCCAGATGTAAAGGTGCAGAGGAAGGAGGAATAAAATCCGGTTGCGTCGGTTTTCTGATATAACCTGGTCGGGTGGTTTGTCTCTTTGTATGAAACTCCCTCGCTCGCCCGCTTGTTCGCTCTCTCTCTCTCCTATTTGAGTGTGAGCGTATCTCTATGAGGATCAGCTGGAGGGAATACAAATAAGCACAGCAGGTCTCTTCCTCTTGCCCCCCCTTTGTGCTTCTGCTCTCTGCTTAAGGGACAGTTTTGTTCCATCTCTCCGTGTTCCCTGGCCAGAGTGTTTGTGTGAAATTGAAAGCGGCAGCGGGCAAGAGTACCATATACACTCCACGTTCACCCAAATGCAGTCCGCTTCCCCATTCCCTTTGAAAGTTTATAATTATGCCCTCATGCACTTTGACTTTCATGAGTTGAGTATCATGAGTTTAGATGTTTTATTTCCTCCTTAATATACTGCTCCCTGTTAAGTACAAATGTTTTGTTTCTTGAACCCCTCATTCTGAAATGATTTGCCGTTGTACATCTTTGCTCACCGTAACCTGATATGTACATTTATGGAGCTGTAGTCTGGTAAGACTCATTAACCATCTCACGACATCCAATTTGCATACAAGTTACCCTTTGCATAGGCAATTCCATTCACTAATCACTCGGGATGATTGATCAGAGAGGACAATGCAGGACAAGATAAGCATTATCTTGTGCCATTTCCCTCACCGTTCTTCTGGACTTTGCCTGCTTCCACGGTTCCCAGGTTCAAGTGAGGCTGAGATGTGGGACGCTTCCTCAAGTGCAGTGCATGCTGGGAAGCCTATGCCCGCTGTCTCTCCCTAAGCTAGCCATGCTAGTGTGGTTGGGCATTTATGTGTGTGCGCTATGTGGCGGGGGTCAGGGGCCATATTTAAATAGGTCATGGTACAGGACTTGCACTGTATGTGTTAACTGGGTCAACTAGGCTAGTGTAGGGGCCCTAATAGGGAGGGGGCACATGCAGCGAGATGGGGGGTGAGGGGCAGAGTAGCCCAGAGATTTGACTAGCCTCTATCAATCATTCTGACAGTGCTGGTGAGTGGCATTACAACAATGGGGCAAAGCACTAGGCCCCACTGATTTACTGCAGGCTGCTGCATATGAGAGACACATCTCTCTCTCTTTCTCAAACACCCTCTTGCTGTCTCTCTGTCTCTCTCTCTCTGGAATTTCTCCCCTCACAGCTGTTCATCCGTCTGTATGTCCCTCGCTCTTGCTCTAGTTTCTCTCTCCTGGCATGTGTTACACGCAACCATTTTTTTCATGTGTCTGTGACACAGTATCTGTGGGTGAGTCAGTCAACAGCAGGCTTGTGTAAGTATGTAAATGCAGCCCTGACTTGTTAGCAAACCTGGCACACCTCAAGACCTGAGCCTTGACATCCGCTCATTTTAGACTCATTGCTGTAATTGTTGAAAGACGGATCAATTAATTGGGGCATGAATTAAAGTCTTGGGGTGGCGGAGGGGTTTGCCCCGACATCTGATGGCCCAGATGTTCAGTTTAGGAGTCACAAGGATGTGTCGGACCCGATCACCACTAACCAGCAGCCATCCAACTCCGATTTTCAACCACAATTGTATCGCTATTGATGAGATACTTTTAAGTTATCCACAGGGAGCTGCAGTGGATTTAATATGCGTCAATAAAGACCTTTTAGGATATTTATGTGGGAGTGGATGTGGAGGTTCTATTCTTTCTTTCATAATAAGGACGAGAGCTGGCAAAGACTTCTGTAAACCCTCGAGTGGAAGTCGAGTTCTGCATGATTAGTTACGACTCTATTGTTCACAGGTCACTCAAGGAAACTGGCAGGACGCGGCTGAGCTGAATCACTCTTTGAATTCCGACGAGTCATATGTGTTGCCCAAGGATGTGGTGTGTGCACACGCACACACCAACCAACCAGAAGGTCTTTCCTTCAGAAACACTGAAGCTCTCTCTCTGAAGCCTTCAGAAACACTGAAGCTCTCTCTGAAGCATTCTGTCATGGTGTGACAGGTTCACCGCATGGCCAGCTCCAAGGGTTCTGAAACTAGGAACTAAGCCTCAAATGCCCCTTAATTGGAATACTTATGGAAAAGCCACATCAATCATTCCTGTTCCGTCTTAAGAATTACACAAAAATGTGATGCCCACATTAACATTCTGGAGCTGCATCACTGTTTAGTTTTGTTTACAACAAGATGATGTACTCAAGTTGACCTTGACTTTCTTTACCTAGTTAGCTTAGCGTTAGTGTGTACCAGATGCAGACCGGGAGGGACAGACCTTATAGTTTAGGTACTGGTATTTGGAAACTATAGCCTTACTTTCTAGAGTTATAGGTTCCTTTTTACGAAGCCTGCCCGCTCATCCACATTGGGATGTTTTTGAATATAAATTGGATATTCGTTTTATTGTTGTTCATGTTCTTATTTTCTCTCTCTCAAATCTTTACTGTGGTCTGTGGTCTGATGAATATAAATGCACACAGAATACAGATTACAAGAGATTGCTATGACACCTTAATTAAACAGCCCATCGTCAATGTAGGTGAGTGTTTTCATCAATTGACTTGACTAGTGAAGCAACTGAATTTGTCTAAGGTTAAAACTCTACAGGGTAGGGTAGGGTGCCAGGGTAGCTTTAGCAGAAATACTACTTGTTTATAAAGATGTAGGCAATATGTGATCTAGGCCTATTCTACACACATTATTTAAGTAACGCCCGTTCTACCTTACTTGTTACAAGCAATCTTAAATGTTTGCAATTGTATGTCTTGCTCTGTCCATTTTTTTCCTGAATTGTCTGAATCAAAACTACATTCATTGTGGTCCATGTCATGGCATGATAAAAATGAATTACTGAATCAATATTGAGAGATCATCGTGAAATGCTCTATTTCTTTTATTGGTATCAATAAAATGAAACCTAAACCTAAATGAAGACGCAAAAATCAAGTATTACAGATAAATAAGTTGCAGTGCTTACCTATAGGCAAACGCAACGCCTTAAATACAGAGGCAGACCAAAGAGGAAGAAGGAACATTCACGTTTTTGACCCTTGCACTTCTGCCATGATTCTTGCGGTCTTGTCGGGCCCTTCTCAATGACAGGCTCTGCCACTTTCAGTTTTCATAGACCGTGTTTACCTGCCACTTAACGTCCCCACTCACCTGCATCCACCTCCCAACACCACCAGGGTCCGTGTGACGATGACGGTCCCACAAGCGTCCACCAAAACCCTCCTGTCTTAGAGTACAGCTGGCCGGGTGAGCAGAGCCTCGCTGGTGGGCCACGTCTGTGGTTATCCGCGAGAGCGGAGGCGGGGAGAAGTAGGCCAGCTCCTCGGCAGATTTGGGAGGTCATTTTCATCAGCGTCAGGCTAATTCATTTAGCGGGTCCACTCACCCGGAGAGACTTTGTGAGATTGCTATAACGGTGAGTCACGGTGCGTTGATTTTCATAAGCGGGAACGTGATCAGTAACACGGGGTCTGAAGAGTGAAGCAATCTGATTCCAGTTTGTTAGCCGGGATCCGGATGGGTTGTATGGATTTTTGTTGCTGTGTTTTTTTTACTAGTTGTTTTTTTTCCAACATCTGGACTACGTTATAGGGTTATTCGAGCTGCGCTTGCCAAGGCCGGCCTCTGCTCGGCCTCTCAAAACTGTATTTTTCTTTTCTTTATCTCCTTTAAATCAATTGTCCAGTTGGCTAGAACTACAAAGGACTGATATCCTCAAATGGTAACAGAATTATGGATTTTGCTTCCATAGCCAGGGCTATATGTGAAAGTAGATCTGTAGTTTCCTGTGTCTGACTCAAGTTTAGGTCCATCTGCAGCTGCAGGCTTACTATGATTGTATTTTTCTTTATTGACCGCTTTGGAAAGAATACCCTTTGTAATGCTGTAAACAATCCATCCCACGGAATAATTTTGCAGTGGCACCTGTAGAATCATCAAAGCCTGCAGGACATTTCAAAGTAAAAGCGGTTGCTGGTGGTGGGAAAGAACCCAAGTGGCCGGCTTAGCAGCACTGGGCTAGCACGCTGTTAAAGCAGTGGCTTTAGCCACTTGGCTAAACAGACAGCTCTTTGTATCAGACACTGAACCCAAAGACACTGTGTAAGCTGAGCTGCCCACACGGCTGCCTGTTCCTCTCTTCCTCTTTGAGGAGGACGGAGACGTCAGAATGTGTCCCACGTTGGTACAAAAGAGAATGCTTTTGAAAATGTTCCATGTTTTTGTGAAGTTCTTATGCCGTATTCTACCGTGGGTGGAGCTTGAATGGGATGGAACACCAGTTCTCTTCACACCGTACGTTAGAACAATAGTGAATCCAAATGCCTGGTGTGTGTGTGTGTGTGTGTGTGTGTGTGTGTGTGTGTGTGTGTGTGTGTGTGTGTGTGTGTGTGTGTGTG
>JAOPJL010000162.1:2729595-2744920 GCA_027123545.1 Trisopterus esmarkii | reverse complement strand
CCCCCCCCCCCCCCCCCCCCCCCCCCCCGCCCCCCCCCCCCCCGCCGCCCCCCCCCTGAGAGGAGTATATTGCTTGTTCCCAGAGTGACTCGCTGAGCAAATTTAAATTGCGCTCTTGCGAGAGCTCTGGATTTCCAGGGGTACATCGGTGTGGCATTTACCTAAAACAATCCACCTTTTGCTCATCCGCTGCTGCCCTGTGTCTGCAGTCCGAGTCGTCCCCCTTCGTGGAGAGGCTGCTGAAGAAGGGCTACGAGGTGGTGTACCTGACGGAGCCCGTCGACGAGTACTGCATCCAGGCGCTGCCCGAGTTTGACGGCAAGCGCTTCCAGAACGTGGCCAAGGAGGGCATCAAGTTCGACGAGAGCGACAAGGCCAAGGGCAAGAGGGAAGAGCTGGAGAAGGACTTTGAGCCCCTCACCACCTGGCTTAAGGAGAAGTCCCTGAAGGACAAGGTGGGAGATCTCTCTGGCTGTCCTTTCACAGGCTAGGGAGGAACGGCTATGTGCTAAGGTCACACTGGGACTAGTGTCAACCCTGATGTAGCTCAAGGGCTTGAGCTATGGATTTATTGGCCAAACCGCTGTCGTTTTTTTACACTGGTCTCCAGTCGATTTAGATAACGTCACGCAAAAAGAATACAATTTTAAATAGCAATACAAAAATAATGCACAGAAAAATGCCTTCACTGGAATTTGTATCATTCTTGATATTATTATAATTTCTTTTTTTTTCTCACAGATTGAGAAGGCCATCATTTCCCAGAGGCTGACAAGCTCTCCCTGCGCGTTGGTTGCCAGCCAATACGGGTGGTCCGGAAACATGGAGAGGATCATGAAGGCACAGGCTTACCAAACAGGAAAAGATATTTCTACCAAGTAGGTGTTGGATCTCGTCATCATCATCAAGCATTGTTTCAAACTCGGATAGCTGATGTTAAAGTACTGTAGCCTGTGCAGATGGATCGTCTCAAAGTGTTTGTCCTTGGCACCAAGCACGATTTTTTTAATTGGCTGCTCAAACGCAGTGCTAAATATCTCCATGTAATACTTGACAATGTAAAGCAATGTAAAAACCAAAAAAAGATTGTGCTGATTTTTTTTAGACAACCAGAGACTAACACAGACAGACCTTAAAGGCTAAATCTTAACTAACCGCTCCTTTTTTTTTTTTTTTTTTTTCTCAGTTACTACGCGAGTCAGAAGAAAACCCTGGAGATCAATCCCAAGCACCCTCTGATCAAGCAGATGCTGAAGAAAGTCAACGTAAGTCTTCGTCGGTCCACAAGCGCCACTACGTAGCTGGTTAGGGGGGGGCTGGTCTCAATAATGTATGGAATCTTTACATCATTACCTCCTCGATGTTTGCAGTCTCCCTGTAGGCATTGCTCATTGCAGAGTAAGACGCTAGCCCCCTCCCTGTTCATGCGTCCCCAAAAAGGGTTCTTCGTAAATTACGTTGGAGGAACGTGTCTGCGGAACGACTCGGTAGTGGGTCACTTTTTGAGCGCCTCTCATCATTGACTCCCATGTTCCTCCTCCACCGTTTGGTTCCTCCTCTCCAGGAGAACGCCGATGACCAGACGGCGTCCGACCTGGCCGTGGTGCTGTTCGAGACCGCCACCCTGCGCTCCGGCTACCAGCTGGCCGACACCAAGGCCTACGGAGACCGCATAGAGCGCATGCTGAGGCTCAGCATGAACGTAGACCTCGACGAACAGGTTAGACACACACTCGCGCACACCTGCACACTCACTCAGACATAGAATAGTCTAGTCCAACCTTCGACTTCAGGGGTATAATTAAATTGTCAAGTCCTTTCGCAGAGCACCTATTTTGCACACAGTAAAACATTGACAAATAGACATGCAGTGACTGCGCAAAGAGTGCCACCTCCCACTTTCTACACAGCTATTACTGCAAGAAGTGGGGAACAGTGGAAAGACCGTGTTTACACACTGGGAGTGTCTGTTGAGTTGGCACCGGCAGTCTTATTCAAATTAACACAATTATGGAATGATGGCCATAATACTCTGTATACAGTACTTATATATATATATTATATTATATATATATATATATATACAGTATATATATTATATTTTCATGGATCTATTATTAATATCCATTATTTTTTGAGAAGCGGTTAGGGCATTAGGTCTCTCTCCGCTTCTGTGTTCAATGTCCACAGCCTACCTCTAGACATCCTCGAGCAAAATTCCCAACTCCTGCCTGAGCATGGATTTAAATGTATCGGAGTTCATGTTCAAGTTTTTGTTTAGTGTATTGACAGCCTTTTCGGTCAGTTGTTGTCCATTCCAGTAGAGCACCTTAGTTGGTCCTGTGTGGCGCAAAGATGGCCGTGATAGTGACCGCTGATGTTCCCTTGTGCGACGGGGGTGTAGATCGAAGAAGAGCCAGAGGAGGAGCCTGAGGAGGCTGTAGAGGAGGAGGAGGCCGAGGAAGAGGACGAAATCGCAGACGACGATGACGATTCGGTGAGATGACGCAAACCAAATATAATATAGTTGCACTTCTGTCTGAGCTCGACCCCAAACACTGACTGAATGTTGGGTGAATTCTTAACCCTTTCTCCTTGTATTCCACAGGCAACAACAGAAAAGGATGAACTTTGAAGCACTGAATGATCGGGGAGTTAGTAGTGGGCTATACCCTGAGCTAGGCCAACATCACCATGGCCAGACGTTACTCTAGGGGTGGTCCCAGATTTGGGGTTTTATAAAAAATGTGCATTGGTTTCGTTTTGTTTTTCTTTTTTTACATTCCTCATGACTGTAAATTTGTTAATATTTAACTGCCCAGTTTATGGAAAGATGTGATCCAGTCTCTTGATCAAATAAATGTTTCCTGGAGAAAAACCTCAATGTGATCTATGAGGACTTTTGTGGTCATTTGTATTTAAATATTGCTGCTGCTGGAAGGATGTACATACAATCAGGTTGTTTATCAAATACAAGTGCATATCTATTCAAACTCTGGTATACACTTATGTGAAATCCTGCCCCCCTTTTTTTTTATTGAACACTTTCAAATTGTGACTAATTAGGTGAAACACTTTATTGTTCAGATTATAAATGAAAGATTCAGAAAGTGTAAGTGTAATTGTATAAATTGTATCCATAAAACCAATACACATTTGCCGTTACGTTGTAGTATAATATGAGGCCACTAGATGGCATTGTAAACCGGGTGTAGAACATTCTAAAGCTGAAGGGGAAACGTCAACAACATCCGAGGATGTGCTCTGCATTTTTTTCTTGGTTAATTAGGGCCGTCCGTTGTACTTTTAGAGGTCAGGTGCAGTGGTAACAATCTGAACCTAACAATTCTAAATATGCTTGATTTCAAGAAGACAATGTGCACTCTACAATTCATTTTTTTTATACTTCAGAGTCTTTTTAGATCCTTCATTAGGCTAAGAGTGTTTACTCTTAAAGTAGATCTACAAAATGGCTACTTCCTTGTGGTCTTTTTTTGATTTTCAAAGCCTACCAGATTTGAATATGATCTCTGGTACACCACCAGACCCTCAAACCAGCTGTGCCCTGCATTGCGACCGTGGGAACCTCTTCATTTAATAATGTAATAATGCACTCAGATCCATATTGCATTGCTATCTAATGTTCTCACTAGACCCACGTTATCCAAAGCCTGTCTAAGACACCAGTAGACAGTTTCCAGTGGCATTCAATCCCCTAAACACCATTCAGAAAGGCAACTAGTGTCTTCAATCAATGCCAGTAGGCCTATAGGATGTGATTAGGCCTCCGTGTGTCTTTAGAGGTCACATAGCACAAAAGCTATGGCCATCTCGCCATACTTCGCCTGAGAGGGAGCATGCGGACTCTGCAAGATACATGCTGACAGATGTGGGCCACTGTAGGCTGGGGGAGGGGCGTCATAGGAGGGGAGACCATAGACTCGTATAGAGGGAGGGAGAACTGCATGTCAGATGTTTCAGTGTCGCTCCTCAGTGGTCAACTCAAAACGCTACATCAGGAAAAGGTTCATATAAAATATATATTTTTTGTTTTGTTTTCACTCCCTTCCCCCTTCTTTCATATTGGCGGGCATTTATGCACGCTATGTTATAGGCCGAGGTATTTCATTATTTATTAAAGATATTTATAGCTATGTTTATGTTTTATGAGGATGACATGTGTTCTAGTAGGCCTATAAGTAAAAAAAGAGCAATAATCGAACACTGCTACCCATTTGTGTTGACAGAAAATACATGCGTTGAACTAATAATCTCTGTTTGCAAATATTACGTTATCACATAAATATAACGTATAGCGTATTCAATGTGTGTGTGTTTTTTTTCAAGTGTATCATCCTTTTTTTTTAAATTTAATTTAATTTTACTCCAAACAAAATATGCTCCTAATTGAAACACGTGACACGCGGCCACATCATTTCACAGCTCGTACGCAATCCCAGGGTACGTGGTTGCCATGGATCCGCGGGTCACATGCGTGGATTTCCTGTAGCCCAGAAGCAGCAGAAGATGCTTGGACCAAAAAGATCACCACAGCCATTTTAATTTGCTAATTCGCTCATTTGGACGGGGGTTTTCATGCGATTGTTTTGCTACGTTGGATATTTTTTGTCCTGTGTTTCTAGGGAGATCGGACCACGTTCTGTTTGTCGTTTTTTTGCAGCAAACCGGCATTTTGTCTCACTCATTAGATTGACGACAGGAATGAGTATAGAAATCCCTGAAGGACTGACGGAGCTGTTGCAGGGCTTTACCGTGGAAGTGTTGAGGAACCAACCCGGGGATTTGCTTGAGTTTGCCTTACAGTATTTCACCCAGCTGAAGGACAGCGAGACCAGGGGGGCCTCATTTGGCAATGACCAAAATTCGGCCACTAGACCTGGCAAAGCGGTCAATTTCATTGACGAAGCGATGCAGATCGATTCCGAAAACGGCGAAGAGGACGAGGATGACGAGGAATTCCTAGGTAAGTTCAGGCGTAATGTGCCGTGTGCTCAGATCCGAGCTCCGTGGCGTGGATGTCTTCGTGATTTGACGGGAAAAAAAATAAATATATATATATATATATAGACCCCTTGCATGTAAGGAACAGGCTACCTCTCTGGTGCTGCGCTGGGGCTTGACACCTTGCATCCTTCACGGCGAGGATACAGCCCCGGTAATGGATGCTGAATGAAGCCTAATCATATGCCGCACGACTGCCTTGATCTTCATCAGTCCCCCTTGATGATTCAAACAAACCAGTGGCAGTGACCCATTTCAAGCACAATTGTTTCAAGTGGCAGGCCTGTCAAAAGCCCTCCCCATTAGAGAAAAATGACCGTGTCCATAATGTGTGACAAGAAAAAAAATAAGAGCATGCGGCACAACGCTGTGTGTAACGTCAACGCATGAAGATCGCGTCAAATCGGCCTGTTTCCGAAAGCGGTCGTGTGGATGGACACTGCACGTAAATGGTCGCCGTATGTGACAAGACGGTTCACTTGGGTGCAGCAGCAGCAGCAGCAGCACAGCGAGCCGCAGGCTTGACGTGGGATCCCAACGAGTGCCCTCCGGTGTGGCGGGCGGGCGTTGTTGACAGGTGCACTCCCGTGTCAGGGCTCTGTCACAGGCCTGTGCCCTGTGGAGCCTGCTCCCCCACAGTTGTCCCATAACATTCAACGTATCTCTATGTCACCAAAGGAAGGCTAACGGTTTGCCTCGTGGTTAACTGATACATTCACTGAGAAACTTACTGTCTGACTCTAATGCATATTCTCCAAAGTCCATTGTTCTGTCCATTTGTTGTAGATTCGATTCAGGAAAACACACTCAATCTAATAAAATGTAATTGTAGGATGTTTGCATGTGTTGATCAATTGAGCTTTATATTTGGGTTGGTTATTCCCACTAAAATTATTTAATAGTGTCGGGATCAAATAAAATAACTTACATGTATAATGATTGCAGTTTTCTTTCCATCCCTTTTTGCAGCTCCAGTGATTAACAGATTCGTCAGGAGAGCTTCAGGTGAGTTTACATTCACTGTCCACTCCGACTGGCAGATTTAGTAGTGCAATCTCAAGAGGAACATTCTGGAAGATATTAGTTATCATAGCCCCTCGGAAATGTCCTTTGACGTATTCACATGGACCGCGTCTCCATCAAATCTTCCTCCATATATACAGCATATGTAGACATTTTCCATCTGTTTCCTGTCGCTGTGTTTCTGTTTATGATAATGCCGATGAACTATCTTCATGTCATGTCTCTAAAAACTCTCTGTCTCCAGGCAAAGGATGAGACGGATGTGAAACAAGATAGGACCAATGTCCTGAACGTGATTTATACCCATTTCAGTTAGAGTTTGGCTACACTAATAATAACTGTAGTTCTGCCAAAATTATATGTGGGGAAGATTTAAGCGCGCTTGTTCTGGGAAAGTTCTGTGACATCGTAACTGCTCAGTGGTCCAGGAACATTGAATTTCTGAGAAATATATGGTAACACCAAAGATTATAATATATTTACAAAGACATTATTCATTCTGTATTAACTTTCATAGTACGATAATGTCAGTGAGGAGGAGAGGACAATAATTTCATTGTATATTAACAAAGGAAAAAGATTGATAATTATTTAAGAGTACATACAATTGTTAGCCCCGTTTATAAAATGGGAGGTGCAGCATGATTCAGCCTGTTTTTTAAACAATATCAACAGTATGAAGGGGTTATGTGGTTGCTCCATCTGTCTCTGCACTCAGCACTACCAATGGCTGCTCAACCTGATTCATGTCACTGGCACTTGCCTACCCCTCCTACATCCAGGTTATGGTCAAACCATATACCCCCACGCCCGTCCCCTACACTCTAAGACCGCTAAACGGGTGGCTACTCCCTGTGCGGACCCCGGCTGCCACTCAACTAAATCTTGATTGCTTGCTGTCCTGGCTCCACAATGGTGTCCCCACTGATATGGGGACACCTAAAACCCTACACACCTTCCTTTAGCAGACTGAAGACTCACCTATTCAGACTGCATCCTGGCCCATGAAACATTCAACCAGTCAGCTTAATAAATGTAATGTAATGTTTCCAAAGAAAATCACAGGCTGGACCTGTGAAAAGGGATGTAGCCACCCTCATCAAAGCAGCTTCACCCTTGCAGTGGGATAGGCTAGTCTCCGGTTCTGGGTTCTTGAGTGAGATGCCAACCCCTACCTGCTCCTTACAACTTTCCGCTAAATTGTGGATAATTATTCAGTCAGATTAACGCAAATGAAATATTTGAATTCCGGATGTGTAATTCAACATTAACATGTTTTTTCTTCCTGTTATTAAGTGTGTGCTGAAGCATTCAACCCTGATGACGAAGAGGAAGAGAAGGAGCCAAGGGTAAACTCCCTTATGCTCCACTGGTCATGTGTACATGTTGGTTGTAGTAATGGTGTTTCATGGAAAAAAGGAAAAACGTTAGGTATTCTGTTTATACACTGCGGGGCAAACAGCAGGGTTGTATTAAACATGTTTGGTTTGTTTTGTAGGTCACCCATCCAAAAACAGACGAACAGAGACGGAGACTACAGGAGGCGTGTAGGAACATTCTTCTGTTCAAGAACCTAGAGCCGGCAAGTGGATGACTACTACTGCTGTTTTATGTTAAAAAAATAAGAAAAAAAGATGTCAGATCTACAAATCTACAATGTCGGATCCACCCTTTGTTATAGAAAGACTTCTTGAGGTTGTGGCACAGTGGCTGGGCCCGGAAACCAACAACTGAGACTAGTTTGGTTATGTCTTGTTTCCTGTTTTCGTTACCTAGATATTTTACTCTGAAGGGGATTTAAACAGTTTTACAGTACAGTGGCCAGTGCACATGGTGATTTTGAACCTTGAGAGACACTTTTTCGGACAGGACGTTTTAGCTTGTCTTCCCACTGGGGAAAGCGAACTAGTGCTGGCTGAGGTTGTGTTCACTGTTAGTCAATAAAGCACTTTAATCCCCGCCTCTAGCAATGAATGGTCCGGACATATATGAATTGATAAGTAGAACTTAAGATAGGAATCCAAAGTTGGATTCATGAGACTTAACAGTCTAATACGAAATGCAAAGTATATAAGTATATGTTTATTACTTTTGATTAAACTAATGCTGCAAGGGAACTTTTCTTTGTTAATTTTAACTTTGTTTTTATTAAGTATTATTTGTCATTATTAATTATTGTTGTAATTATTTCATTTTACTACAGGAAGAGATCTCACAGGTGTTGGATGCCATGTTTGAAAAGTTTGCTGTCAATGGAGAGCACATCATAGATCAATTTGACGACGGAGACAACTTCTACGTCATTGAAAGGTAATTCCATTCATTTTGAGCCTTTTTGGAGCCAGTTACATCGAGGTTTGCATGTACCTTTCGGCTAGGAATTGAACACTCTTGCCGCTAGACAATGCTTTTAACAAAACCCATTTGTTGCATTAAGTTTATTTTCTTCTTCATTATGTTATTAAACCATTGATATCGATTTGTTTTGTGAGTGAGCACTTAATTGGACTGCTTGTAAATAAATGAATCACATTCGGGTCGCTGTTAATCTTGCGTATGCTGCTGTGTATCAATTGTATATATCGCAATGCCATTTAACTTGCTATGGCGATTATATGCTGCCTTTGTGATGTTGATATCGTGGCCACAACAACCCCAAAAGACACAATGGAGACACAATACGTCTCCTCCTTGCATTTGTTTCTATCTGTATCTAGTGGGACATTTGACATCTTCATGGGGGTTGAGGGCACTGATAAGCTGGTGGGTTGCTATGACAACCAAGGAAGCTTTGGGGAGCTGGCGCTGATGTACAACACCCCCAGGGCGGCCACGATAGTCGCAACGTCGCCCGGGGCGCTTTGGTGCCTGGTGAGTACCATCATGATACACAACCCAGCGCCTCGTTTACCGTCGGCCTCCACATGTTGATGCATTTTAAGAACCTACGCTGTGTCCCATAACTCTGTGTCACCCACTGGTGGACACTGTCTGAATCTTAACAGACATTTGTTATCACCGTGAATTATTCTTCGGTGCTGCTCATTCTTCAAAATGAGTGGATATATTTTGTGTACAAACCTTTTCAGGATCGTCTGACGTTCAGAAGGATCATTGTTAATAATAAAGCAAAGAAGAGAAGGCTTTACGAGGCATTCATCGAAACGTTACCGCTGCTTACATCACTAGAGGTATGAGCCCATCTGGTACTTTTGTTTCAAAGTACATGCCTGATACATGCTGGAGTAAATCTCACTCTTATTGTCTCCTCATCCCCAGCTCTCAGAGAGAATGAAGGTTGTGGATGTGTTGTCCACCAAGGTGTACATCGATGGACAGCAGATCATCGCACAGGTCCCGATTCTTTATTGTGAATAACATGCACGTGGTTTGGCCATGACGGTGGCTTTTGGCTAGTAAGTCATTAACATGGTTCTATTGGTGTTTGCAGGGCGATCTAGCGGATTGCTTCTACATTGTTGAATCCGGCCAAGTCAGAATTACCATGAAGAGAAGTAGGGTATGTTGGCACACATGCTTACGCTATGTTTCACATTGTATTGTTTTTTCAAAAAGAAAATACCACACTGTGTTACGGTGTTAAGGTCATAACTTTTGTTAAATATTATTTGAACTAAAGATACAAACAACTAAAGATCAATTTTCATCAAATCTGGAAAATTAGACGAATTCTGTTCATGTTGAGGAGCCATCACAGACCATTTCAAAATCGTTCTATTTGTGGCACCTCAAGTGGGAGTGTCCACTCAGTCGTATCACAGCCTTTGGGATAATGTCACAAAGGTTTGGATTCTGAAAAGTCTGACAACATGAAGCCTGGCCGTAACAAATATGAAGTCCACAGTGAAAAAGGGATTGTTCTCATTGTCGTCATAGTCAGAGATTCCATTAACACTTTTAATTTGTCCTCAGACGAAAAAGGAGGAAGGAGAAGAGGAACTTGACATTGCCACGTGTTCGAGAGGCCAGTACTTCGGGGAGCTGGCCCTTGTCACCAATAAGCCCAGAGCAGCTTCAGCTTATGCCGTTGGAAGCGTCAAATGCTTGGGTACAGTTTTTCTTGTCCGTATTTGTATGTATCTAGCCAAATGTTCAGTTAGTACGTTCTTGCAACACCTCAAAGCACATTGCCAAAGGTGATTTGTTTCAAACGAGTGAGAGACGGAGATGCTGTTCAAATAGATTGAATGGTCTTTATACTATGTCCTTAAGTGTCTTATGTACTCCTTAAGCCTGCTCTAACGTGTCCTTTATTGGTGTGTTTTTCTGAAGCAATGGATGTGCAGGCCTTTGAGAGGCTGCTGGGCCCATGCATGGACATCATGAAGAGAAACATTGCAAACTACGAGGAGCAGCTGGCCACTCTGTTTGATAGCAGCGTTGACATTGAGGAACAAAATGCATAAGTCCAACCCCCCCCCTCCCCCATCGGTCACCTGTGACCACTTTAAAGGCCCTGTGAGGAGTTTACCAATATCTGCCAACCCATTTTTGTGTTGATATTTTTAACAGTGCAAATTACACCGTCAAGTGTTAAAAGTTAATGATTCTAAATGTTTGCCACAGGGTTGGAGTCAACAGACGATTTACAGCAGAGCAGAAAAGTTTAAAAAATAAATGCATACTCAGATACATTGGCTCATCTTGCTACCAGTTGTTACTTTGCTCTGCAAAACAAATGCAGGAAGTAGCTCCCGGCAAAAAGAAGCGATGGGGACCGTTATGAGATGCAGTCGAAATGCTATCCGTTTTTTTTTTTTCAAACCCTCGTAGGAGCTTTAAAGCTAATTTCTAAGAAGACCCCACTTGATCACCATTTGTGTTTTAGATTGCTAATTTACACAGCAAGTTTTGCTTAAATATCCCATATAAGACAACATGTGCTATAAAGGAGTTTGTAATGAATTGTTAAAAGCAAAGAGAATTGCCAACGCTTTTTATATTTTGTTGCTCTATGCTTGTATTAGATTACAATACAAGTCTCACATAGAATGGGTAGGATTTTAAGTGTGTGTTTTATTTGTAAAATGTTAGCTGAAATACTTGTTTCATGATAGGACTTGTACATCGCAATGCACATTGCACTGATTGCCTCAATTTTGGAAGCATAGGAGCATTGGAATGTATTATATTGGTAGTATTGTTTCTTTGCTCATTGTTAAGTAATTCATTGTGAAATTATTATTATTTTGTTATGGGGAGAGTTTGTTGTGTTTGAAACGGCAACCTTGTTTCTCATGTGAGATGTGGCAAAACCAAGTTTCCTTTAGCCTAGGTTACAGTAGATACCCGTTTATGTAAGATGTAGGAACAACTCTCTTGAGTCCTCTCAATATGGTGTTGTATCGCCAGCAAAATTCCATGATGCATTCTGGTGTACAAGCCCTATAGGGCAATTCATATTCTCTCCTAATGTTCATTTTCACCTGTCCACAGTGTTATGATTCAGCATAAGGTATTATACACTTGTTGTTATATTTATGACTATTATTTGTGAACTTCACATGCCAAAGGTAATATGTTACTGACTCAAACTGTTGATTAACAGTTGTGTTGTGTTTTTGTAATTCTTGACCAGGCCGACCCTAAAGGGCATATTGAAGCGTAGTTATGTAGTTGGCATAAGAGCAGAAATAAGAGGTTTGCTATCAACTGAAGTATATATGTCAGGGACATATTACATTTGACTTGAATATATTGTTTTTATATGCCAGTTTTCACATTCACTTTGAACCAAAAGAGACGATACACATCTCGATGGTGCCAATGCTCAACCCTGTTAAACAATATCATTGTCATAATCCATACCATTATTTGGCTACCTTTTCCTAAACTGTAAATTGTCGTTAAGTGTATACTGGTAGCTATTTGCTTTTGCACAATTCAAACTTCAAAGATATAGATTTTGTTTTACAGTAATACATTGTAAACTATGCCTTTATTTTAATATATGCTCCCACTAGTAAATGTCTCATCTTCTAACCCTTTTTTTGGAACTATTATTTATTTTATGTTATCTTTCTGTGTGTGCCAATGTAATATTTTAGTCACGTGTCAGTGAAAAATAAGTTGTTATTCCATCTAGCGACATTAAGATTATTTAATGCTGTCTACCTCTGCAAACAACTAATATTTTGAAATGCATATTTTAATGTTCCTCCTCAGCAGACAACTTCAGTGATAAATCTCTTGCCTTCATTATTTTTAAGGCAATTACAGTATTGCCTTTTTTGCTGTTTACTGTAGCGTAACCTGTTTTTGAAATATTATTCACACGTTTAATGTAGGCCTATAAATAAAAAAAAAATGCTTATCTTCCAAGTGTGCATAGTGTTTGTTATTATGAGTACCATAGGAGACAAACTGAAACATTGGCCAATATTATGTTCCACTTTTCATTCAAATAAAAAACTGTTTTATATCCTGGGGTCCTTGTGTTTTTTTTGTCTTCATTGATCGTTCAATTGATTAATTCATTTGTCCGTCCATTCATTCATCAAGTCATGCAGCCATTCATTCATGATTGCGAATAGAAAATACAATATAGGCTGTTGATATTTAAGAGGTTTACCAAGCTTTAAACATGGCGAGTAATGAGGCCTTGAGCATTTCATACAAAGTACAAAACAAAAGTATTGTTCTTGTTATTGCCAATCAGCTGTGACTGGATTGTAACAGACGTGTACTTTCACCCAGATCGACCAATGAGAATTTCATCAACAAACCAAGCCGCGCCCCCTGCAGCTTTATCGCTGCTCTACACCAATGGAAACGAGAGCTCATCGCTACTGACGGTTTTATCCACCAATAGATTTCCTTATTTGGCAATCTTCATTCCCCACCCACCGAAAGAAAGCAAGAGAGTTAGTTGATCGCGACAGTTTTGGTAAGTGGTAAGTTATCTACTTAATTTCAAAGTAACGCACGGATCAAAATCGTATAATCGATCATTATTATACGGAGCTTTACCGCACGATTTGAGAATGTATATTTGGCGGAGTTGTCATGCACGTATTAAATGTCGAATGACAGATTGTGCTTGCCTGGGGTTTTTTTTCATTGTGACGTGTGTTTTGGTTGTATCAATCGAGCAGACCGCGATCGCCCTGCGCTACGAAACATTCCAACTTTAATAGGGTGTTGGATTGCGTTATGGGTTCTGGAATGTGCGCTTAGACGTTTCCAACTCATTCATTTATTTGAACAGGCAACATGGGTTGCGTCATGCCTGAACTTGTTGACATTCTTTTGTTTACCATGTAGGCTTCAGTGCCTTCGCGTTCTCCTGCAGAAAGACCTACTACCGTGTTGTAACACTTTGCTTTGCACCCCGTCTATTATTTTACACGGTGGAATTGACATGATTTAGAATGTCATTTTAAGCAAAAAGGATTGACCTTACGGATCAAATACCTATTTAAAACATCAAAGCAAAGTGACTAAATTTGTTCAAGTATCCAATGGTTTATGAGAATGGCTAACGTCTTAGGTTACCCTGTGAACGTAATCCATGTAGCCCTTTATAACCTAGGGTTAATGTTTTGATAGACAGATCTCGACGGGCTACGTTCCCGGAATGTCTACATTTATATACAAAGCAAAAACGTTTGACTGTCAACTATTTTTAGACTGCGGTTTTTTTTTTATTTGGTATTGAATGTGTTTAACACAATCAATCTGTTGTTTTTGTTACGCAGCAGCGAATGAATGAGCGATAGTGCGCATGCGCGAACGCAGTCTTTTCGTTTATAAACAAGCCCTGTACGCAATCGGCCACGTGACTGTTGTGGCAAAGGGTTTCTCTGGTTCTTTCAGAGACAAAAGATTATCTCGGCCATCGCATGTATCATACACATTTTCCAAAATATAACATTTGTTTCTGATGGATGTTATTTCATATTTCAAGCCCAAATAACGTTGTCGTCTCTAACGACCGCATACGAACAACAGAACAGAAACAGAAACAAAAACCCCAACGAAGTTCTTGTATTTTGTAGGCCTACTTTTAGGCCTCAACAATGTTATAGGCTTTTTATAGGCTATAGCAAAATAGTTCAATATTTAATTGGATATTGTTGGATATAATTGTATGTCTTTTGTATGTCATTTTATATAATTTTGTATATTTTTGACATAAAAAAATTAAAGATCAGTTATATTGCCACGTGACCTGGACTTGACCTGAGCATGATGCAGTCGTCCTACTTTATCACTTCAATCCACTGGATGTTTTGTTTCCCCTCCCGCCAGGCCAGCTGGGGAAGCGTAATGTAACGCAGAAACGACAGCACATCTGACCTAGAACACGTGTGGAAAAGGGAAACAAAAGAGAAGAGAAGAGAAGAGGAGAGGAGACAGAGCAACAATGGACGAGTCCTTTGACCCACTAAAGTGCACCGAGGAGCTGCCCTCCTCTCCCGGGTGCACCATGGATTTTGGTAATTTTTCTACATTCGCCCGCACCATGTACCAGATATGATCATATTATTAATATTAATAATAATACATTTCATTTGAAGGCGCCTTTCTCGGCACTCAAGGACACCGTACAAAGATACACAAAAGTTCATTAAAAAGAAACAACGATAAGATGAATTAAAAAAAATAATAACAATAGTAAGAGACAAAGCAATTGGCATCGGATGGACAAGGCAGATGTGTTTGGAGTTTTCCCATCAGATGTGATTCGACCAATGAGCCGCGTTAAACAGTAGGGGACTACGTCTATGTGTGCAGACGACATGCCCGAGCTCCAGGAGGCGGAAGAGGACAGGAGGTCTTCACAGATGTTCCGGGTGGGGGCGGGGGTCTCCCACCAGGAGCTGGGCACCTCCCCCCGCAGCAACAACTGGCTGGCGGAGCTGGCCAACATAGCCACCAGCCCCCAGAGCCCCCTCCTCAAAGACGCCCCTCACAAGAGGTGAGTTTGCCGGTCTGGCTAAGCTGGCGTTAGCGCTGGTTAAAGGGGGGCCGTAGGGCTTGGTGCATCGTGAGGTCACATCCTAACGGCCGCCTCTATTTCAGCAGCCTAGGAGGGTTAGTTTTTATGTTAGCGATATTTTTTTTGGGTCATTGTTTTAGTGTTGTTGACATTGCTGTGTTTGAAACAACCAACAGCGTTTCTCATGCGAGACTTGGCGGAAGAGCATTTTTTGTAGCATTGGTCGCGGTAATTATTACGTCGATTTAAGAATTATAATTGACAAACAAAATCCCATGGTGATCTCTATTGTACTATATGCAAGAGTTTTTACCTATC
>JAOPJL010000162.1:2610204-2620659 GCA_027123545.1 Trisopterus esmarkii | reverse complement strand
AGTTTAGCGTGCCTGCGCTCACCCCCCCATAGTCTTCAAAATTTCTGTGGGAAACACTGCCATACTATAATAGTACTCTAACCCATGCAACAGTAGGTAACTCATAACCTCATAATAATTTGATTCTAACCCATACTACAGTTGTAATCTAACCCATACAACAGTATTATTCTAAACCATATTGCAGTAGTATTGTAACTTACACTGCAGATCTTGAACTCCCGTATGGTCCACTCGGGCAGGACGGACTCGGACAGCATCTGGACTATCAGGTCCCCGTAGTACAAGGGGTCGTGGTCAAAGGGCCAGTAGTGATCACACTTGACCTGTTCATGAAGACATGGATGCCCAGGTTAGTCCCCTTAACATCCCGGACAGAAACACACATAAAAACAACTTATTTCTAGTCCTTGCTACACTCCCACCTGCTCTACCTTGGATCAATGGAACATAGTCAACCGAGGCTCATTCTATGCATACATTTGACTTAGATGATCATCACAACGCATGTTTACGGGACCACACGGAATACTTGTTCATTTCCACACCCACCCTGCCTTTCTCCACACACTGGGTAACCATGACGACGTTATGGACATTCTGTTCCCAGACCATCTTCCAGAAGTCGTCTTTAGTCCCTGGAAGGGGGCCCTGCGTGGCGATGTACTCCCTGCGGAAGTTATTCCCCTGTAACAACATTCACACGCGTCTTAAAGGTCAAACATCGGAATACCAAAAATAAAAATTAATCCCTAAGTATTCGGATGTTTATAAAAAAATCTCTTTTACTTGGTTTACATAAAACACATAGTATGAAATGGCTGTCTGTTCGATAAAGATGTTGCCTGGTTGCAGGATAAATTAAATCCAGCATCATTGCATGAGTAAACTCGGACAGAAAGTGACGTCAGCCTAATACCACAATTTTGTCTGACGTAATCTGTGTTTGTAAAATAATCACAAAACCATCCAAGGTCAGAACGCCCAAGTGAAATCACTGTGTGTGTGTGTGTGAGGGATCTTACAGGAATATAGCTTGCGTTGATGTAATCAGAGCAGGGGTCATCGTCCACACAGGCCAGCTTCACCCGCGTTGAGTCATCTGGACATCAAATAAATGGGAGGGGTTGAGAAACAACATCCTACGCCCTTTGCACTCTCTATTGTATATCGCAACTCTCCAATGTCCATCACTCTACAAAATGGAAGATATAGAATTACTTTGCTGTAATATGCTGTAGGTAGCACTTAGATTTCCTGTAAATAATATTACATTTTCCCTTCTGGTTAGATGCTAACTGCTTTTCATTTGCTTTGTACCTGTACTCTTTTTAATGATAACAGAGTTTAAAGTACAACTGCAAATCAACAAAGCTTTATAGTCATTGTACGGTTGAAATTAAATATTTTAGGAGTTACTTCTAGTTGGTAGTAATTCTTGTCATTGTTGTCTTGTTATTACAAGTTAGTATGTTTTTCAAGTTAGTTAGTATTTAGTTGTGGCCTGTTAGTTTTGTAGTTAGTCATTTATTATCACATTATACTGCTGGCTTTGCAGTAACTTACAAGGAAGAATGTTGTTGTATCGGTTCTTCCCACGGTTCTCTGGGAGAAGAGCAGTATCCAGGGGCTGGTTCCGACCCACCTCCTTCAGATCCTGAAGAGAAGAGACCATTGGTTTTGGTCCAACAAGGATATTGGTTCACATTTTCAAATAAAACCCCTTAGATAGTTACATAGTTGATATTTATGAATAAGTCATTTTAATGGTTTAGGGATTATCATCTTAAAGACCCCAACCTCAAACTCCTCTGATAGAAAGTAGTTGGAGTCAGCCTGTAGTTTGGAGAAGTGGCTGTCAAAGTTCATGATCTTGATGGGACTGGGTTGGAGAGGAAACAAGAGGAATCAACTTTCACGTCATAAGGAGAAGTACACAAAGCATGAGAAAGTAGAACTGGGTTTCAATACAACTCAAGTTAAAATAATAAATCAGTTTTAAAGGTTTGGGGGAAAGGAAACTCAAACATGACCATGACTAACCATGACAAAAACAACATGAAAACCACATTGACAACGTTGTTAAACAAAGAACTAACCTTGAAATGCGGCGGTTCCTGAAACAGAAGGGACACATGTGAGGGCTTAGAAGAGATAGACAGGAATCGGCCCAATAAATAGTCCATCCCAAACATTGTGACCTCAGTGAATCTGTGACCTCAGACGGAGCCGTTACTAAGCCACATCAGGTCATATGGTGTCAAAGCATTCCATGACACACCTTGTCATTCTGCTCTCAGGGAGGTCTAATTATCTTCCCATTAGAATCAGATACACACAATGAGCTGGGAATGCTTTGGCTTAGGGACAAAAAAAGGTGTGCCTTCATGGTGTGACACAAAATGGAGATTACTGTCCCTTTAATGAGTCCTGCAATAGTACGTATCCTAGTACTGGTGTGTTGTATATACTGTAATCGTGTGCAGCTGCCATGTGTAAATAGCCACACTTTTCAGTCAAATCTTGGAGACCATAGGGCGTATGACTGCTAAAGCCCAGAGCGTAAGTGTAGATAAAGAGGTGTTGGTGTGTTACCCTCGGACTCCCATATACACTCCAGAGCTGGGCGGTCTCTCTCTCCTCATGCTCATCCTGACCACTGGTCTCTCCTCCACACTCCTGCACACACACAGGATTTGCCAATCAGAGACATAGCTGGCAGGAGGCCAATAAGGCCCACATCACAATACAGATCTCACAGTCTCATAGATATTATTAATGAGCACACATTTCTATGTACAGTACATTTGCAAGTATACTCGAGACAGACGGAAGGAAAGAAAGAGAGACAAAGCACAAACCACTCACACTTTGCGGGCCTTCTGTCTGCAGACGAGCAGAGCTGTCACTCCGATCATCATGGAGATGAGGAACAGGCCTGCACTGATGCCCTCGATCACACCGCTCACAGGCTCTGCAGGGCAAGGAGACACATGACATTCACACGACCACACCAAGAACCCAGATCAACATCATCTGAAAAGGTTTGTCATAAGGGCCGTCAAATATTGTGTCCTTTGTAACGTCTCAAAGACGTGTCTGCACCCACGACACAATATGGATTTTTGTTGTGATTCGATTCTTTGGACCGCCTTGTGGATACAAATGACGATCTTGTTCATAATGCCCGGTTTTAATAGAGGGCTTTCATACCGGCCTCGGTGACGACGGGCAGAGACAGGTAGGTGTCGGTGAACAGCGGCGAGGCACCGGCATTCTGGGGATCGTCCAGCAGCTGGGTGTAGGCCCGCACACTCAGTCTGGAAGACACATAAGGCACAGCGGGCGCCCATGAGCCCCGTGCTGCTGCAAAGCGACCTCTGATTCATTGTCTGAGTTCACCGTCACCTTGCCCCTTCCCCTCCACACTGCTCCCGTTACCTGTAGGCTGTTTTGGGTTTGAGGGGTCCGTCGCAGAAGGGTCCTCTCTCCCTCTCCAGGTCGGGGTCCCCGGGCTCCTCGTCCGCGGGGTCGCAGTCCCCTCCCAGGGTGTCCATGCCCGTTCCCAGGCTGATGTCGAAGCTCTGGGGGGCCACGTCAGGGCCCTCGGCACATTGGCTGGGGAAGTAGGCCGTCTGGTAGGACTTGACTGAGCTGTTGGTTTTGTAGTCCAGGTAGGAGGGGAGTGGGTGCTGCTGGTCGGGCTGGATCGTCTCGCTGTCTGCATGGGGGGGGGACGCAAGACCGGGGAGAATTACACAGTAATATCATTATACGTGCACCCGATCTGGATTATAGTTGCGCTAAATGGGCAATTCTACAAATTAATCAGGGCATAAGGTCATAAGGTCATTAGGTCATTATGTCATAAGGACTTTTCGGACCATAACAAAATTAGTGACTTATGAATTGTGCTTTATCAAAGCCTGATTAATCATACACAGGCGTGTAGTGCTGTTGACTGAAGTGGTATTTTGAGGTGGGGGAGGCGCTGAGGAGTAGGTGAGGTGTCCATTACTTTGTACGATTAGGTCACTTTTGTCCAAATACATACGTGAATAAACAGTGTCATCATATGCTTCCTGTAACCTAGCTGTAGTGTGTCGTCTATAGCAAATCCTGTCACCAGCATGTCTTTATCAAATATGTAACCTCAATGTTGTCAGCACAGTTTAATCCTGACCCTTTATATTTATCAAATTGCAACACAAATGCTTTTACTGTGTGTTTTGTGCTTGTTTTGTGCTGGTTCATGTGTGTACGTAACAGGATGAACTCTATCTATGCAGTGCTGCTGTATGCCGGCGGGCCCACGTACCTTCAGACTCCGTCACCACCACGGTGAAGTTGCGCACGGCTCCGTTGATGTCGCTGAACCAGCTGCAGTTGAAGCTGAAGACGATGGAGGATTTGGAGACCACCGCCACCCTGTCGCTCACACGGACGCTGGGAGGGGGAACCGGAGGGCCTAGAGGGGAGGTCAACTTGCTGTTGAAAAACGCCTAACATTTTCATTTTCATTCACATTTAATCACGTGTGTTGTACACGGTTACATTGTTTTATTCACTTGTAACATAAAGGTTTATTCACATGTGAAAAACAGCATTATTCACGTGATATATATCGATTCCCATGTGACATGCGGGCTGATTCAAAGGGACGGTTCGGGTTCATTCACAGGGGACATAACGGGTCTATCCACCTGTCTGTACGGCGTTGGTATACCATTGGCTACTCACGGTCGATCATGGTCACCACGCTGTCCCGCGCCGCCTCGCTCACCATGGTGTCCGAGATGACCTTGACGGACACGGTGTAGCGCTTGTGGGGCTCCAGCTGGACGATGAGGTAGCCGGTGGAGTCGCGGCCGGTGCGCCGGGAGTACACCAGTGTGCGGGAGCCGTGGTGGAGGCACTCGATGGTGTAGGAGTCGTACTCGGCCTTGGGCGCGACCCAGGAGCAGGAGATGGAGGTGGAGCTCTGGGGCCGGCAGTGCAGGCCGTTGACCCGGCCGGGCTCTGCAGGAGGTGGAGGGGGAGGAGGTGGGGGAGGAGGAGGAAGAGTGAGAGGAAAAGGAGATGGAGTAGGGGGAGGAGGGGGTGATGGGAGGAGGAGGACGAGTGAGAGGAGGTGGATCAGGAGTCTTAAATACAGGAGGTGCTGATGGTAAGAGAACCTATGCACCTGGAACTATGTAGTTTTGGTCAAATTGACCACAGATTTACCCACAGATTAGGTTTGTCTGTCCTGCTCTGAGCACACCTAGCAATGCTTTTGAGAATAACCAGCTTTCATAATACAGGATCTGTAGTACACTAGAAATAGAGGATTTGCTCCAAAAACACATTTTCAAAAGAGCCCTAAACCGGAATCAGCCGATTACAGCCATAAACCTAATAGCGTTGTATTTCTCTTGAGCAAATCAGTTCTCCAGAGCCTGCAGCTACGGGGACAAAGGTAAAAGTGGTCATCTGTGAGGGGCGGTCTGGTCTGCGCTCGCCACCTACTGGTGCGGATGCTCTTGTAGATAGTGGGGCTGTAGGTGGGCTCGGCTCCGGCCTCGGTGGCGCCGCTGACGGTGCGTAGGCTGAGGGTGTAGAGGCGCCCGGGGTAGAAGCCCTGCAGGATCCGGCTGCCCGAGGTGCGGGTGAGGTAGGGGTTGACCACGGACAGCTGCACCTTGGGGACCCACTGCAGGTCAAAGTCGTCGTAGTCCGAGTCCACGGGCCCGCTCCAGGTGACCTCCACCGACGCGTTAGTCACGCCGAGGAACAGGGAGGACGGGGGTCGCGGGGCTGGGAGGACGGGGCACGGAGAGCGGGAGAGAGGAGGGGATGAGAAGATCATCATCATCACAATCATCATCATCATCATCACAATCATCATCATCATCATCATCATCACAATCATCATCATCATCACAAGCATCATTATCACAATCATCATCATCATCATCACAATCATCATCATAATCACCATCATCCTTGTCATCATCCTCATTATTGTCGTCTACGTTAAAAAATAAATAATCGGCCCTTCGTTGCAACACCGCCCCCTGTAGACCACGCCCGATAGCGCGGCTCTTACCGGTTCTGCCCGCGGTGCTGGCGCTGTTGACCAGCTCCCCGCTGCAGGTGAGGGCCACCACCTGGTACCGCCGTCCGGGCACCAGCCCCTGGAAGACGTGCTCCGTGACCCCCGGCCCCAGCGGCTGCTGAGACTGCTGGGCGCCGTCGGGGGTGTAGAGGGACAGCAGGTAGCGACTCAGCTCCCCCGGGGGCCGCGACCAGCTCACCCTCAGGTCCTCGGAGCGGTTGGTGCTGTGGGTCTGGAGGGAGAGCACAGCCCCCGGGACTGGAGGGAGAAGGGAGAAGAGGTGGCTGGGTTGTTTAAAGAGCTCCCTGTCCGTCGTAGAGGCATGTCATCAAGGAAAGCCGTTTGATTTCAGAGTTAAAATAATTGGTCCCTACCATCACTTTTTTTTATTGATTTTTTTCATAGAAATTTTATATAAGTGGATACATTTGAAATAGCGAATTTAAAGGTTTAATTATTGGATGGGCTTAGTACTGGCCCCGAAGCTCAAGTGTGGTACTGCAGTCTTTTTTCTGTGTCATTACGGCCCACAGGAGTGGCATAGAGCTCTCTCTTTAATGGTTCTGGAATAACATTGTACTTAGCCTCACCAGTCCTGGCCCAGATGGCTGAGTCATTGGTCAGCTCTCCGCTCCGTGTCAACACCACCATCTTGTAGGGCGCTCCAGGCACCAGGCCCTTGAAGGAGCACTGCTGGATGGCAGACTGTCCCTTGAGCTGCTCCTGTAACCGGTCATCCCCGTTGAACAGGTAGATGTCATAGGTCTCAAAGTCGCCCTCTGGTGGAGACCACTGGAACGACAGGCTGCTTGTGGTGTTGGTCTGAACGGACAGCTCAGAGACCGCGGCTGGACCTGATCAAAAAGAAACATGATTTCAGAAAAAGGCGGATGAAAGTTTTATCTTTTTTTTTTATTTAGTAAAGAAAAGCTACTTAGTTTCAAGAGTGATTAAAAAATAATCACACTTTTTCGGCCAACACCAACCAATAATGAACAATAACTATAATAATTAACTAATGAACTGTTCCCTCTTCAAACTCATTCATTCTCCCGTGGATTATTAACAACCGGGAACCAGGAAGTGCTTACGGGAGCCAGAATGTGCTTACAGGAACCAGGAAGTGCTTACGTGTGCGGGCCTCGCCGCTGACCCCCTGGCTGAAGACCCCTCCGCTGGTGGTGCGCACCACCACGCGGTACTTCCTGCCCGGGGTGAGCTGGTCGAAGCGGTGCTGGGCGCGTCCGTACGGCTGCGAGGAGTTAGTCACCAGCTCACCCCTCCCATCCAAGACCTCCAGGTTGTAGCCGTCGGCAACGCCCAGCGCCTGTTGCCAGGAGACCTGCAGGCTGCTGGTGGTCTGCTGGCTGTCCACCTGAAGCCCCGATACCATGGAGGGCACTGGGAGACGGGACAGGGGGACACACGCTGGGTTAAGGACGGGACATGGGGTGCATTGGGACACATTTATGAAGATCTTCAGGGTGATTATGAATGGTTGTAATGGTTGTAAACAAAGGGTCATTGTGATCTTTTAATTCTCCTAAGGGTCTGAAAAAAGTGCTTCATCTCTCACTGTCTTACTGCGCTCCTCTTCCTCTGTACCAAAAAAAAACAACCCTGGTGTGATTCATAACACTCATTATAGGTCTGTTCCATTGTAGGCCTGTGTACCAGGGCACAGGTAGCTGACTCACCAAGTTGAATCCCACACATTGACCTTCACCCAGGTGCCTTGGTACAAAAAAATCACTGATTAGCGTTAGGAGCAACATCTGTGCTTGTCCTACCATAAAACCCCCAGGAGGATCGGGGGTGGGTTCCACCTGTTTTCTCCTTTCTGTTCCCACTAAGAGGGGGTGGAGTGTACGGGTCTACTGGCCACTCACCGGTGCGTGCGCTGGCCGTGCTGTTGTTCACCAGCTCCCCGCTGATGGACTGCACCGTGATGTCGTAGAGCTGGCCCGGCTGCAGCGAGTCGAAGCGCAGCTCGTTGTGGTGCTTGGGGACGGGCCGGGCGTCCAGCCGGCGGCCGGCCCGGTGGAGGGACACCACGTAGCTGTCCACCTCGCCCTGGCCCGCCGTCCAGCTCACCCGCAGGCTGCTGCTCTCGCCGTTGTTGCTGATGTGGATGCTCTTCACCTTGCTGGGAACTGGGGGGGGGGGGGGCAGAGGAGGGAGGCACACACACACACACACACACACAGGCACACACACACAAACGCACGCACGCACACACACACACACACGCACACACACACACACAGAATAAGTGAAGGGAAATACTTTTTTTAGCAAATAAAAGTAATATAATAAAATGTATGTCTCCCAGGTGAATGATAACACATTATTAAATTGAAGGTGCTCCTGTGTGTTCATTTTTACGTACTATGTTGAATGGAACTAGTCTGTGATTATGGGATGAGCCAGGGGGCGCTCTCACTGGCCTGCCCCCTGACATATGGTCCTCTTGGCTGAGATACATGTTGGTATCTAGTACTATAGTATAGCTTTAACTAGCTTATTAGGTTTTTGTATCAGTTCAGGATAATTCACCACAGGCTCTCACAGATGACTAGACAGCTTAATACTGAATACTAACATGCTGATAAAATCAATCTCGTATTCTTCCCAGACTTTAAACACATCAACCAGATTGTAAAACCCCATCCCCAAGACTGCCGCTTAACCTCCGGATTGGTTTGAACCAAACAACCTACAATTAAACTAATTTAAATCAATGAGCCAACGCTCCACTGCAGCGCCCACGCTGTGTGTTGGAACTGTTTCCGTGCGGGCGGCAGAGCCTCATCGCGTGAGCAATGTCTGCATCCCCCCCCCGCCTCGTAAACTGGCACCATCAACAGGATGCCAGCCCTCCTCCGGTGAAGGTGTGAGCTCCTGACCTGTGCGTCCCTCGATGAACTGGGCCCTCTGGTTGGGCCCGCTGAAGGTCGACACCAGGACCTTGTACATGCGCCCGGGCGTGAGGGAGGACAGCACGCACTCGCCGACGCCGCTGCCCAGCGTGACGGGCGGGAACACCTTCAGGTCGTTGAACAGCAGCTGCACCTCGTAGTGGTCCACGTCCCCCGGCGCCGCCGCCCACGTGACCCGAAGGTCGTCGGTGCCGCGCCCGGCCAGGGTCAGCGCCCTCACCGCTGCGGGGACTAGAGCAGAGACACTCGGGTCTTTAGTATGGAGGAGACACACGTCTTTATGTGATGTCTTAGTGGAGCGCATGTATTTAGTATGCAGGAAACACATGTCCTTAGTATGATGTTTATCGGAGGATGATGTATCTTGTATGATATCTCAGTGGAGCATATGTCTTCGGTATGATTTCTTAATGGAACACATGTCTTGAGTATGACGTCTAAGTGGAGAAAAGGTCTTTAGTAAGAAGGAGACGTAAACATTTGCAGCCTGCGACATCCACCCTTTTTTTCCACAAAGACAAAAACAAGAGATTTTGACCGCTGACCTATTGGAAGAAGCAGACTTGTTCTCTTGTACTAAATCTTCTACTAAAACATCAGAGCATGACTGATCTGACGATCCCTGCAGTTTTTCGATTTGTTTCCTTTTAAAATAGGTAACTGAACACCGGGAGGGATCTGGGAGAGACAGGTCAGCATGACTCACAGGTTCGTCCGTGCGTGGGGACGCTGGTGTCGTAGCCTCCGCTCCAGGTGATGACCAGCACCGAGTACAGCCTGCCCGGCACCAGGCCCGTGAACACACACTCGTTCAGGGTCTTGGCCAACGTTTGGTTCTGGTGGAAGAGGTTGTTGTGCTTGATGACCACCTGGTAGGAGTCAAAGTCCCCGGCCGCATGGCGCCAGTACACCCTCAGGTAGTCGTCCCGGGCGTCGTGGGTGGCCGTGGGGTTCTGGACGCCCGACGGTTCTGTGGTAGCGGGAGTGTCAGAGGTCAGAGGTGAGAGGGGGAGAGGGGGGGAGAGAGAGAGAGAGAGAGAGAGAGAGAGAGAGAGAGAGAGAGAGAGAGAGATTTAAATAGAGTTCTATCATGGTCGGTTTTCCAGAGCAGTGGCTTTCGAGAAACCTTTTGGTCTCATATGCCCCTTCAACCTGGCTCAAGTAGTCCTTCATGGACACACTACATGATTTCCTTTAATCAATGTAAGACTATTATAGATTACCCTATTATCATTAGAATTATTATAAGTACTATTTGTAATTCAGAGTTTGCTGATGCAGAGTTACCTTGTTTGACTGCTGTAACTAAGACACACACATGCACACACACACACACACACGTAGACACACAGACACACACACAGACACACACACACACACACACACACACACACACACACACACACACACACACACACA
>JAOPJL010000162.1:2411210-2425277 GCA_027123545.1 Trisopterus esmarkii | reverse complement strand
ACACACACACACACACACACACACACACACACACACACACACACACACACACACACACACACACACACACTCTACAGATTGCCATGGTTATTCACAGTGCCTTGGGGACTCTTGAGAAAAGGAGACCAACTAAAGTGATACTAATTATCAGCTGTCCAACGCCAACCTGCTCTCTGGTCTGTAGCCAGGCCTGGCAGGGAATAGGCGGGCTAAATAGCCTCTGATGGCAGAAGGGATGAATTTCTCAGGTCCAGGCCCACTTTCTGAGAACCCAGCACAGCTACTAACATAAGGCTCTGCTGTTAAAACGGTATGCGGTGTCGATGTTTTACACATGCTAGTTTACTCTACTGCTGAATTTGGGCCAAGTGAACAATGTTTATGAGAAGGACTTTATTTGACAAACAGTCAATTGCACAACAAATATTTGCTAGGTAGAAGACAAATTATCTAACAATAGATCACTAATATCTGACCAAAAACTAGAGTGCTTAATATCACAGTAAGTCAATGCAGCACAGTATAAATTCCCATCAATACAGTCAAGGACCTATGGGCATTAACATCTGAGTATCAAGAATAAATAAAAGTCATTCAATCACACAAGACTCATTACAATTCGACCACAGGTACATCCAACTGGAAAGTAGATCACAGGAGAGCTAGTGCCAGAGAAGAGAGCATTGTCACTCAGCAGAAAAACAACAGCAAAACAAGGCACCAATCGAAAGGTTGTACCTCAGACTCTGATCTGCAGCCCAGTTTCCCCAGCAAGCTTTCAACTAGACTGAGATCAGTGCCTTCGGGCAACTCACTCCGTTTGGTGGGGAGCCAAAAGAAACACAGGCACTGGCTTTGATCCAATATTAAGGGAGATGCATCCCGCTTTTCCTAATCCTACAACAATCGGGCGTCGACAGGCTTGTGACAGGGTGGGGCGGCGGGCTTCACGTTGTCGCTGTCTATTTGCTTGACAGCAAACATGGATATGATGAATAAACAAAGGAATTCTGTTTAAATATAACCTATTTGAGGTTTCTTACTGTAAATTATTAACCAGGCGTCATGGTGATGGGTCGGAGAAAGGCAACCCGCAATCATGAATTCACAGGCCTGAGAAGCATTGCCTTGATTGCTTTATTTGTGTGTGTTTTGTAGTCTCCATAGCTATTTTCTATCTACAGTACATCCAACGGGTTAGGTTAATAATAAGAGGAAACACCATGTGTGTGCTACACAGACAATGGAAACTTTGTCCAGTGAGGATGCATCTCGTAAACACTGGAGCATAGCCAGTTCCTCGCTGGTGGTTTTACCATCACCTGTTAAAGCCTTTATGACCCACCAGGGGGCGGTAAGCCCCTAATGTGCCCGTGTGACCTGCAAAGCAGACAATGCCAAAGCACAGGCAACAGACCACATGAAGCTTGGTGGAAATAAAGCAATGGCTGCGGTCCGATCCGCTGCGGAACGACCAGCCGAGAACAAATGAACAATTAAAAAGTGGAATGACAACATACACAGTGGTTCCATAACTGCCATACTATACATTTTTTTCTCCACACGATAAATGTCCTATGAGTAAACGAGTTAGCCACTCGCACTGTACCAGAGACGGTGTAGAGTAAACTGACCCGTTCTGTGGCTGCGCCCCTCCGTCCCCACACTGTAGTTGTTGTTGTTCTGCACCCTCATTGGTGGAACCACCATGGTCCTGAGGGCGCTCCGTCCCTGGGCTGCAGGGGTGCCCAGTCCGGCCACCATGGCGGCCAGAGGTGGGCAGTTGTTGCGGTTACCGTTGCCAAGGTAGCAGTAGGGGCCGTTGCCGTGGGGGGAGGTGGAGGAGTCCGACTTGGGGGAGCCCTCCACCGTCTCACAGCCGCTACCGTGCCCGTCGTCCTCGGATACACTACATAGGCAGAAGCAATCAAACAGGACATGTTAGATATATAGAAATATTTACACTGACCAAAAAAAGTAGCATATAGAAGTATATTTTTTGTCACGTCAAATTAAACAAAGACGATGCTAAATATTAGCATATATTAACATTTAAAGTAGCCCAAATTTCTATGAGCACACACGTACACACACACAAGCAACCTGTTGGGTCTCTTGCAGGGCGAGATGGAGGGGCTGGACTGGGGGGAGTTGGAGGCAGAGGAGCCTGTACTGAGGCTGCTGTCAGGGCTACTGAAGGAGCAAACTCTCTCCATGGACACACTGGTGTTCCTGCATGCCTCACACGCACACTCCCCTTTACATCTGGAAACCACAGAAACCCACAGCTAGTCAGATAAAGGCATGGCCAACAACTGTTCAGAAAGCAAAGAAGAAGAAAAAAAGGGCGCAGTATCTGACCTCGCTGCCTACCTACTCGCTCCTTAATGACAGGTCTCTATTCAATGCACGTCTATTTTAACAAGTCTACCAGTGGCCTGGTTGGTGAAAGGGCTAAATACTCAACACGTATTTACAGTCAAACATATCCACCAATCTAAATCATGTCGAGGAAAGCAGCGGGAGCAGCAGGGCAGGATGTCACATTAAGCATAATGACACCATTGCTGTTTATGGAATCTTCTTGGAGGAGGTGAAAGAATGCTGAATGCTTAAAGACATGGCAAAGGTCAAAAGGGTTGAAAGGGATAGATCCATTGGTCAACCGTTGGTTGCCACTCACTCTCTCAGAAGACACTGCTGGTCGTCCTCGTCCTCCTCGTCGGTTGGTTCACTGTGGATGCTGATGACGCTGGAGGTGGGGCTTGGCGTCTCCCCCAATAAGACGGCCACCTCGCGTTGCGGTTGATTGGGCACGTCCGGCCGTCTGTTGGAATCCATCGTCGCCTCTTTGAAGCACGTTACTTTTTTAACTGAATCTTCATCTTCGTAGTCATCATCTCCCTCCTCCTCATCAGCGTTCAGTACTTCCTCTTGCCTGGTTTGCCGCAGAGGCCCCGTCCTCTGGGGCGGCTCCCTTTTTGCCACCGCGTGTCTGACCAAGTCGGCCATCTTGGGCGTCCGACACATGGATATCTGATACATGTTGTTGGGTTGGGGTGCATTCCTGTAAATTAAAAAATACGATTTTTTGTTGCCCAAGTACAAATCACATTTTTTCAACAGAAAGGCCCAAGGGTATACGCTCAACAAACATACACAGTTCAGCCATTCAAGGAGAAGAGGTAGACTAGACTGCTATCTCAAGAACGAGATCTAAGTACACTTACTGTATTTCCACAGAGGACGTTTCTGGTGTTTGTGATGAATCAAAATTGGCCAGCTACAGTGCATTAAAATCAACTCACCAGTGCTGTGTTACATTATAAAACCATACCAGATACATATACCTGAGCCAAATGGAGCCATAACTTAGCTGTGTCCATTCTTAAGAGAATGGACTCAGGAAGTTGAAAGCCACTACTCGACTACTTTAATAAATCTAAGCTCACGTTGGATAGAGCATCCCTTATTTGTGGCTCTTTACTCTATGGAAAGATTCATACACTTTAACAATACAATACATTCTTCTGTTACCTGTTGTAACTGTGCCTGTTTCTTTTATTGGCTGTCTGTGGCCACACAACGTGAGCCACACCGATGTTCATTGGCTGAGCAGCAGACAGAGCTGGCAGCTGATTGGCCAGGAGATGCTGCTGCATCACAGTGTTGTAATGGCTGCCATGGGGATGAACATTCCTGTAAAAAGCAGAGCATGAGGACAAATATAAGAAAAAAGGTCCACAGCTTGCATATATCCAACCATCTATCCATTTAAACCCCCACAAATATGAAAGAACAAAAGACGGAAGTCTTCAATAAATTCAACCGATGAACAATACTGGCACATTCGTATTTTTAATCATGGAAAAGATTGTTAAACCATGTAGTAACAGAAATAAATGCTTTGTTTGGAAAGTAAATTCAAGTGCATTCAAAAGACACCGTATGAACTCCAGAATCCAAACCATAATGTTAGCCACGCCCAAACCAGCAAGTTGGCACCAGAGCATTTACTTCGGTGCTTAAACAGTTCCGCGGTCACTTTGAGGATATTTTAAACACTCTTGTTGACATTCTGGGTAGGAAGACTTCCTCAGTGAATCAGTGCCAGAGGCAAGGCAGAGTTTTTCTTCCTTTAGAAATTGGCGGACTCACCCCCAGTCGCCAATTCTCTGCTGAGGCAGCCCGCAGTCGTTGGTTAGGGAGGAGGGGGGAGGAGGTGGGTGTGAGGGTGGAGGCCCGACGGGGGTCATCTGCTGCCAAGCCGCCGGGACAAGGAGCTGCTGGCCCCTAGTGGACCAGGCCGGCTACCAGGGCAGAAAGGAGAAGGTGTGGTGGACTCATGATGGGATGGGACAATCGATTCCTTGCTTTCTCTTTGCATTTACTTTACATTAGCAGTCTTGTCGTCCATCATTAAGTATCAACAAGGGTTGTACTAACTGCATCTTTGTGTAAAATATCACATCATCAAATTTTAAAACCAGCCTAATAGTTAAACAAAGTTGAATCGGTGTATTACCTGTGTCATTATCCCCGGGCGCATTGGTAGAGGTTGAATGGGAGGGGCTTGATTCACCATAGAAACCGAGTACCCTGGCTGATTAAGATTACCTAAGAAAGGGAGAGAAATTAAAACCTGAGCATGGGTGAAATGGTTCACAGGACGGGAATCATTTTATTTAATTGCATCGATGAAGAACCTCTTAGTTTATGAGACATGGCATGCGTACGTGACGTACCTTGCATGGTAGGGGGGCAGAGGATGAGGGCCGGTGGGAAGGAGTCGCTGCATCCAAACTGGTTTCCAGATGGCAGGGGTATTCCTGAATGCATCACGGGGGGGGCTGGCTGGTTTATCACCTAAATGAGGGAAGACCGAACGGTACGGTATAATGAGATTGGTGTGAGAGTAGTGAGGATTAAGACTGGGAAGTTGCAAAGATACGACAGACAGTCAAGCCAAACAAGGGAAGCAAAGAGAATCGAGAATGAGTCAATCATAGAGCTGAGGAGATTACCATGATATCATCATGTCTGTAATGTATTAGCCACCAGATAACGGTCTGCTATCATTTCTGTTATTGCGCTTCCATATTTCATCACCTCCAGGTGGCGCCAAACGCAAGAATTGGAAGTGTGTCAGAACGGTGAGAAGATCATATGACATAGTGGATACATTCTGTGATACCTTGAAATAACATGCAGGTGGGTTTTGTCAACCATGAGGAATGGGATGCTTCCACAAATATTTGAAAGGCTGCCTGTCCCATTAAGCATAGGGCTTTGACATCTGCCGTACAATATTAGTCCTCCATCATTTTATTAAGTCCACTTCTTGGATTTAAATGCGTGTAAGAATCAATATACACCTATGATCACTTAGTTTACACTCCACCAGCATACCTGAGGGTGCACTGGGATCTTTTTGTAGGCCAGGGGAGGGCCCGCGCTGGAGGTGGAGGTGGGGGCTGCTATGGCTGGTCTGGAGAACGGATCCGTGTTGTGGTTGAGCGCATCGAAAACAGTGTTGCCGGGGCGACTGTGGCACATGTCCATGATGTGAAAACAGGACTGCACGCTGGAGGGGAGGAGAGAGAACTTTGGTTGGTCTTGCCGTAAAATACTCTTTTTTTCTTCTTTTTTTTTTAAGAAGCATTCATTGGCGCCGAGGTGAACAACAACTTTGATAACCGCAGAGATGAGGTGGGATTGAGCAACTGAGAAGTGATGCACAACAAAGATATTTATATTTTGCTCTTGCAGCACCAGCTTGGAAATAAATAAAAAAGCCAGTGACATGTGCTTACTGGTTACTGTGGGGGTAGTCCAGCATATGAGTCATGGCGAGGAAGGGGTGGCCGAGTACATCAGAGGGAACCGTCCTGTCTTCGGCGTCCACCAGCAGCATAGTTTTCAGCAGAGACACAAACTCTCTGCGGTCGGCCTTCTCTGCATGCATGTCGCAGGGGTCGGGGCTCATCACCAAGTTCACCTATCACACACAATTTCAGATTTTAAAATATATATGTTGGAAACGTAAACAGTCCTTGCTTTATTTGTTTCTGTGGTAATTTGAGGTCAATCCTGATGCACTTATGCGCTAACCCAAGCTTGTCTGACAGAGTTAGGGACATTTATTCATCTAATTCAATCACCCAGGCAGATGGTATTTGAGCAGCTCACTGTCCAAACAGAGAAAGATCAGTTTGTGTAAGATAAGGGTTTCTCCGCCTAGAGGGGTTCAGAAGTCAGACCAGTACTCACGTGTGCGATATCGTCAATGCAGCTGAAGATGTACTTCCTGGCCTCTTTGGACTTCAGACCCGTCTCTTTCTCATGCTCATCTGTGGTCTGAAGGCAGACGGGGGAATTTAGTCATAAATAAACAGTGATGAATTGAATCCAAGCATTGCACCACAGCTGCTACAAGGTGCCGTTGATGGTTATGATGGCCCAGCACATTTGCATTAAATTGCAAATGGTGGCACTATGCATGCCAGTGTGTCAATCATGTGTGTGCGTGGCTGTGTGGTCACCAATATGTATTAATTGGGACACAAAAACGGATACCTTCAGTCGCCAGGTGGCGTAGGGAGAGTCAGATTCTTTCCGGAAAAAACGAGATGTCTTGGTGCCCTTGTTGAGCAGATGCTCTCCGGGCACACCCTGGGTCTGGGAGATGTACCGGACCTGGTCACAGACACGCAAGAGAGATGAGGAATGAAAAAAGAGAGGGAAACCAGTGAACAAGAACGAAGCTCTGTGTCAAGAGTCAGGAGAGGGTTCAACTAAAAAAAAAAAGAAAAAAAAAGTCACGCTGCACGGAAAGTTAGAAACATGATGGTACGTGTAATCAATTAGATGTGACCCAATTTGATAAAAATCTAGTAGCATACAAAGAATCCTTTATTTTGCGCGAGTCTTTCTGTAACAACCAAATACAAGAGCAAAAACACAGGGGGTTAACTCAGCTCCCTGAGGAAGGCATTACTGCACTGGTGGCATACGGCGTGCTGCAGGAGTACGTGGTTCATTCAGTGCTACGTAAGCTGGCGTGAGGCCCTGCGGGCAGCGAGGGCTAGCGTTACGGTGTCCCAGGGCCCTGACACTTTAACCTTTACGCCTCTGCCAAGAAGACACTCTAAATGTCCCCACCTGATGCAGCAAGCGGCCGGAGCCAGGTCAGAGTGCCCCAGGGTATGGGGGTATTCCGCACTTAAGAAAAGAAAGGCATCAAAACTATTCCTTAGTCTTCCTGGGGCAGAATGGGAACTAAGTTCCCCAATTACTTGGTTTAAGGAAAATGGAAGAACTCCCACTTGCAAGTTGTTTGTGGGCATCACAGGGAGCATGAACAAAATGGATTGTATATGTGTAGGGATGACATTTCTCTCCTTTAGGAACCAAAAGAGTAATTATTTCGCAGGTTCTTTTTTTTTGGGGTCATCTTTTATGCCATTAAAAACATCGGCCACCAAAAAAGCGAAATTTTCACCCGCCCAATGGAGTCACATGCACATATCAAGCGTATTCATGTTAACATGTGGTGAAGGACAAAGCAGGTGTATACAGAAGAGTAACCCTGCTTGGAATGCCCTTCCTCACAAGTGGTCTCCATATTACTCATGAGGACTCACACCATTTGCCTAAATAAGGCCTGCCTATAAGACTCACTAAATTGAACCTGTTCTACAAGTTAATGGACATTCGATACAGCCATTGTCAATGTTTAAGCCTTTAATTACTCATGGGAAGCATGTTGCTATCAAGTGAATGATGGAAGGAACTCTAGTTGAGTTGAACAGCGTTCACATCGATGTCAAACAATGCTATGGTGCTTGCAACACCACAGTGGAGGTGCCCTTCATGGTACTTTGTTGTTAAAATTATGCGGGCTATCCATAAACTCATAACCAATAACATTTAATGTTATGGGTTTATTATTATGATTATAATAAACCATCTTATTATGGTTATTACGATTTTAGTGGAACATTGACAAGCCTTGGTGTATTCCCTCTTTAAAAAAATTGGAGAGGGAATACACAAAGGCTTGTCAATGTTCCGCTCAAGCTCTTGAAGAAAATGGGCAAATAGTCTGACTTTTTAATCCAATCGTTAAATAGAGTAGTTAATGTCTCGCAATTGATAAGGGGGATTATGATAAGTGGGTGGACATACTTAGATATCCATGTTTTGGAGAGGTTAATTTTTGACAGTTTCTATTTTCAATAACTTTAAATAGACAGTTGCAATAAAACTACACTGTCATGTTATAAAAAGCAAGCTATAAATCATGTACCGCAGTAAACGTTAGCTTTTAGCACCAACTGCTATGGAGATGAATCATCAATGCATATAACAAAGTGATAATTATATGTCTATAAATGTTGTTGACACCATGGATACAAATAGAGGAATGCATGTTGATAAACGTAAAAGAGGCTATTATCTCTGCCATGTCCTACAACATACAGGGCATGTTGCACAATGACAATGGAAACTGACGAAGAACCCTGATTGCTGCCGTTTAGACAAATGTATTTGCTGGCTGAAACAATTAAAATGAATGCATTTAACACCAAATAGAATTTGCACTGCATGTTTACAGTCCAATTCAGCTCCATGATTTGGTTATATAGGGTTGACAAAGGGGAAACAAATTTCAACAAACAATCACATTCCTATAAATGTTAATTATTACTTAGTTTTACAGATTAAAAAACGAAATCTAGGCAACTCCTCTCTTGACACTTGACTCCTTGATGCAGTTGAAGATGACATCCTTTAGGAAGTACTGAATCCGTACACAACATTCAGTTGATTGCAATCTGCATCCTCACCACTAGATGCTACTTAATTCTAGAAACTGCATCTTTTTCGATTTCAATTAATTTAGCCTAAGCTTTGAGCACATATCGGCCAACAGCATAAGGCTAATGTCAAGCTTGGGGGAATGAAAAATCAGGGAATTCAATCCAGCATACATTTGCGGATTTAAAGTCAACAAATCTAATTCCATGTATGCTAAAAGGTCATCAATTAATTCTCCCTTTATTGTCTTTTCCTGAGAATTCCTTATTCAACTCTGAATGTCTGAAGGACAAAAATTAGATTGCAGACACAATTTTATATTTATTCTGTTAATAGCTCACACGCAGTGACTCCACACAGCCATTTATACACCTTCACTTTCATAGGCTCGGGTGACCCGTGCTCAATCATATCCCACTGATTGGCTGACATCAGATGAAATTCTCAAGCCTCAAATGACAGCAGCTGGGAGTGAGCAAGAACCAGGATCGGTGGCAAATAGAGAATTTCTAAAAAGTTTGAATATAAGCACTTTATATTTTGAGCATAATTGATATGGCCATCATTTTCTACAACTTAAACATATATACAGCTCTATGTGAAAGTCACCCAACACTATCACGACTCACCTTCTCTCTTTCACTCAATGATGACCAAATGAAACGGGAGCTAGAGAGAGCAAGAAAAGTGTCTAGGCTGTGTTACCTGGTCATACTCCAAGGCTCCGGGATAGAGGGGCCACCCTAGAAAGAGCTCAGCCATAACACAGCCCAAGGACCACATGTCTATGGCCTCAGAGAACGGAAGGCCCAGGATGATCTCCGGAGCTCTACCAAGAGAAAGGGAAATGGAGAAACAAATAATTAATTTGAAGAGCAGGTTCGCAGTTGAAAGGTTTAAACATTGCCTAGAAGAAGGGTCTCTGGGGATTTTGATATTTGGGCTTGATATAAGACATAGATTAAGATATATTTAACTACTATATTTTACTACTCCAGTTCTCTCTGCAATCATCACAGAGTGGCAAAAACATGGTCAGGAAATAACATTTCATACACCGAATTGTGATGAATGTAGTAGTATTGTTTAAGATAACAATTACCTGCTTATAAGAAAATAAGTAAGTAACCCGTTCCTTATTGGACCAGTAATGTTAGAGCTCATTTTAGCCGTGGACTACACCTGCACAAAAACATGGCTGTTAGGCAACAGTGCTGCAAATAACATTCAGTGTGTTGACAACCATCAGAGAACTGACAGTTACTAAGCAACAATCTGATACTCCATTAGACAGAGGGAAACCAGGTCATCATTCATCAGTGTAGCGCATCTTGAGCGTGTCAATTGCAAATGTCAAACCCATTATTTAAACTTTCCAGCGCAAAACAAATAGTAGTGCATCGATTTAGAGGAGGAAGTAAGAGTTTATAATTTCCTGCTCTGCCTAACCAAGCAGAACAATTTGGTTTAGTTTTTGACGAGGATAACCGGGGGGGGGGAAAAAAAACCGTCTCCACAAAGCTGACAGTCACTACTCAGTATTTTACTTTTGCATCTTTTTAGTGGAAACTTGGATTTCAACGTTTGCCAAAAACATTTAAATACCGAACACATTTGGTTAACTTTACTAAATAATGTATTTGATTGCTTTTCTTAATGTTAAAAAGAAATCCATATCACGTCAAAGTACCGAATACAATAGTTGTTTCAACACCATAGCATGTTAATATTGATAACCATCAATTAGGTTCAGAAAATGTTTGCAATAACAGTGAGTAGCGCCACAAGATTTAAAAAATGCTGCAACAACCGCCCCTTTCCAGAAGAACACCATATACTTTAAGGTTTTGTGGCCCGACCAGTTCTCAAAGTGATCGTGAATTATGGACACTAGAGTGCAGCAGCCAGGCACTGCAGGGCCAAATCATCCCCATCTGTCATTTTGCATGGTAAGAAAACCCTCAAGTTTCCACTGGCATTCAAAAACTGAGATTTTATTCAATGTGTTTTAGCCTGAGAGTTCATGGAAGGAGGGGGGCATGTTATCACCATGGTTACGACGCATGGCAACTTTGCTATACGTTTTTAGTACAGACGTTGTGTTATAAACCGGATATGGATAATCAATGATCCGTTTTAGCAAACCATTACGCGTCATGCACCGTAGTCCAATCGAATCATGGAGATCAATTACCATGACAATCTATAATGTGACTAAACTCTCAAGCCCCCGGTGCACCACGAGAATGAATGTCATAACCAACATGTTCACATGTTGGTTACGATGCAGGCGAGCCCCTAAGAAGTAGGTTAATCCTGCCAATGGGGACAAGCCCTCACTCATGACATTAGAGAAGACCCCAATAGGAGAGAAAGGCTGCTGGGACATGCTAGCAACGCCACACAGAGCTACAGGCAGGCCAAATAACACCTGCTTTATTTAGTCTCTTTGCACCTGATTAGTATCTGCCTACCAAGAATGACTTCAGTGCCACCTTATGTAAAGCATCCAACATTCCTTGTCTGGTTATCTGAAGGAGTTCTTTGTAAATAGACCACCATGTGTACTAGGAACCAAACAGAGGACCATTAACAAAATAAAGATCCAATCTTTGGAGAAAGAATGCACAACTAAAAAGGACGCTTAAAACACCATGAAGCCCAAATGCGCGTTAAGTCGACAGCCAGCTTTCCATTCACCTGATGTGCTGTGCTGAATTATTCACATAGCCCAGTGCTCAATTTTCACTGTGGGAGGTGGATTTACGTCAGCAGCCTCCACACAACATAACAGTCACCTCACCAAAGCCTGCTGTGTCATGGCTACCATGGCAACAATGGCATAAGAGCATGACCAACAATGAATGGCTACTGCCAGAGCCTTCCAACCACAAGAGTCACCGTCCTAAAGTCAGCAATGCTACATGTTTCCAACCACCTTTTGACCCCATACTCAATAATACATGTCAATAACGTCTAGCCTCTTCCTTCTGTAAAAAAAAATAGGAAATTGAATAGGAAATGAATGCCATCAAGAAATTTGGAGGCTAGGTTGGCATGACAACTTGCATCTGAGCTTTGTTTGGTCTGTTCGGTGAACAATTTGATTAGACTTTGACCAGAGAACAGAACTGCTAAAGGTGGAACAGTATATATATATATATATATATATACACAATATTAAATAACATGGGACCTAATTAAATATACAATAACACACAGTAACAGCATTGGATACGAGTGTCTGAGCCTTTGACATTGCGTAATCCACGGTAGATAGATAAGGGCTGTGTACGAAGAGAATATAGAATATGAATCCTCCCACTCCCTCGCTGTGGTTACTAATCAACCAACTCCTACATAGAGGAGATTCAGTGCAAGCGGGACATGGGAGGTTTGAGGTAGTGAAAAGGGAACAGTGTTTTGTTCGGTTTTAATGGAGCATATGAAATGCAGTGGCATGGGATAGCTTGGTATTTTACTTCCTTGAAGCTGTGTAAAGCGCAATGCGTGTTTAACGCAGTATCACTGTATCTTTGTGGTCAGGGCACACAAGAGGGAGTTTACTGTGGAGTTGAGTGAAAGGTCACCCTTGACTAGTATGGCAACGGTAAACACAGTTAGCACTGAGTTATCTTGTGTTGCGTTGGTAGCCAATGTGCTAATTTGAATGACCGGAGGAAAACAATGTTATCATCGTGAGTGCATAATTCCATTAGTTTGAACCTTTTTTTTTCCTAAGAACCAGCTTGTCAAATAAGAATTTCCAATAACAGAGGTGAGACACGTTTTAAATTTCTTCCTTCCTGGAGAGCAGAAAGCTTGCAACTTCAGTTTTTTCCTTAAGTCTCCAACACATGGGTTCTAAACATTATTTGACGGCCTTAAATATGCACATCAAGCACCATGGCTAGCCTGTTGCGGATTGAACTCTGATCTGAAGCTGGCACAGAGCCACCTAAAAAGATAACGCACAAAAACACAAGTAGTACACAAAGCACATGGCAAAGCATATGAACACTGAATGGGGTAAGCTGCAGTGCATGTTCTTGTTATGCAATAGTTCTATCAGCTCTATGGTTCCCTTGCTCTTCCATCTGCATACTATGTGCCAAGAAAGAGCTCAACATAAATTAAAATGGACCCTCCGGAGTTGGGGAGACCAGCGCCAAGTTATACATCATACCTGAAGATGGCATGTCTGATGCATTACTACCAATGGGGAGTATGTTTTCCAATGTCTTTCAACATGTGCAGCTTGAATTGCAACATTGTGTGCTTTTCCATTAAAAGTCGGTGGGTGCATAGCTACTAAGCCTGTCGGTCTAACTCCAACACCTACAACCGATTACACAATGATTGAGTGCCAAGGAACAGTGAAATAGCTTGCGTCACACCCGTCTTGCTGTGACTTGCTGTGAATAGGAAGATTCTTATTTACCCATTTCCCTGCAGGTCCACTAAATCTACAAATATAAATCTTAACACGTACACCAAAGTAAAATGCAGACTCGAAGACAACCCTCTCTCAAATACGTACATGCATCATCCAAAATTGGAAGTGCAAGACAGAGTGACTCATTCTGGAAAGCAAAAAGAAAACTTGGTGGTGTGGTGCAAGCCTTTCTTTGCATATAAAACCATTCTTTGCACAGCTCTTATTTCAGTCAGTCAATACAGGCCATGTTCAATTGGCGCACACAGCTAGCATCGTTAGGCCATACCATATATTGTAAGTATTGTTTCCACATAAACACCTTGGTTGTGCAATATGCAAGATAGGTTGAGGCCCTTAGCATAAGGGATGTGGCTTTAAGCACATGGAGATCATATCCTGTTGCGCATACCCACATAAAGGGTGCAGGAGGAGGACACATAGCAAAAGGGAGAAGGCCTGGGTGTGAGTCAAACTAATTAGAAGCAGCAAAGAAAGCAAGAAGACTGAGAAAGAATGGAAGGGGGGGGAAAACAGGATTTCTACAAGTGAGAGCAAACCACAGAGCTTCTGGATAGATTCCACTCACGTACGCGAATATGGAAAAGGGCCAATCTGTTCCGCCCAGCTCTGGGAATTTAGCAACGCTTGGGATGAAAGGTGTAGGAGATATTTCCTCTCATGTTGCACTCTCTACCTGGGGATGTGGATGTGTGTCGATGCCTGCGGTCATCCTGTTGGTGTGTGTGTGTGTGTGTGTGTGTGTGTGTGTGTGTGTGTGTGTGTGTGTGTGTGTGTGTGTGTGTGTGTGT
>JAOPJL010000162.1:2387126-2400740 GCA_027123545.1 Trisopterus esmarkii | reverse complement strand
ACACACACACACACACACACACACACACACACACACACACACACACACACACACACACACACACACACACGCTATATTGACCTTACCTTCCCTCTGGAAGCTCGACAGGTTTCATCACAAATTCTTTGTTCACCACCATCTCGTGTGCTAGAGCCATGTTGGAGACTCCCTTGGCCGTCTCCATCAACTCCCCTACTGAGACGAACCTGGGCGGGCTGGCTGAAGAGCAGAGATGAAACAAATTTTTCCAAACCAAGTCTAAGCCACCAGATAATTACATTTGAAAACTATTTACGTGTATTCCCATGCAAACATTCTGCTACTTCTGCTTGATTAAAGAAGTCATAGAAGTAAATCCCATTATGTTTAACATTTAAAGAATTATCCAACAGAACTTACCTTGCGGCGTGTTCCCTCTTCGTGGACTGGGAATATTCACCCCTGCTCTCCCTCTTCCCGTCTCCTCCGAAAGGTCCGGTGTCCTCTCCTCCTTCGACTCCTGGTTTCCCTCCTGTCCCGGTTGATCCAAGTCCTTCGGCATGGTTCAGATTGATATGTAACGGCCTGGGATAATCATTTATTTAGAAGGCAGAACCGACACACAAGTTAAATGATGTAGGCTACTCTGTAAACAAGGCAATAACTATCTTGAGTATGGTTATAATACAAAAATATGTTTATTTTTGGAAAGCGGTTCAATTCAGAGTACAGCGGTTTGGTCCCATTCACCACGATGACATCACAACAGACCAACACGGGGTGGGTGGCAGCCACCATTATTGCGCACTTTGTTATTTGACCAACCTCGTTTTCTTTCCCCCTTGATGAAATACAGAGAGTTGGTGTGTCTGTTATTTCAGACTGAACAGCAGTAGCCTTAACCGGTACATATAAACAATACTTGCGCAATGCGATTGCCCGATATAAATGCCGGACACCAAGTTGAAGAAATTAAGTCATATTGTCATCATCTTGTCAAATTCCGTTCCAATCAGGTGAGGTTCGCGTTCTCTTTGTATTTAGTTAGTCATTACTCTGAACCGCTACGAGAATCACATTGGCAGAGTTGACAATCGTTGGCCCTTCCGGTAAGGATGAGGCACGAATGACGTCAGTGCCAAGCCCTTCCTTTTCTCCTTCCATCTATTAATCGAGGTTAATACTCCTAGTAGCTCATATAAAATAAATTAGTACATCATAAAAATTAGCTGAACAATTATTTGATTTTATTTATTGCTCATTTGATTTCAAATACATATGGCATAGGCACACAAAAAAAAAAATCTGCCCATTTTCCAACACAAGCCTAAATGGATTGAAACCTTTCCAGAACTCCAAAGTATTTATCTGAAGCTGTTTATCGCGACCGCGTTCACATGTCAAAGCATGCTAAGGGCAGAATCACCAAAATACTGATCAAACACCTCAGGGTGAGCCTGGTAAAACTGCCTGAGTAACTGCCTCTTCTTTTTGTCTGAAATCTTGGGGTCCAGATGTATGTTGCTTAGCAAAGCCCTCAGCTCCCCTTTGGTGTTCTCTCTAACGTCCGCACTGTCCCGGTAATCCTGCTGACAGAAGGTGGAACCTGGGGAGACAAACAAAAAAAGTAAACTACATGCATTTACAGGATTATCTATAGCGTTCTCATGTGCTACACAAAGACCGATTAATTACCTGTGACATCTGGATGGTTCCCGTGCACAAGGCTTGCCAGTTTGTCGCTCACAGCCTTGTGGAGGGCCCCTGGTATCTGATGTGGATATAAAAAAAGAGAAGCAATTGTATGATCAAAATCTTTCTCAACACTCAATTTACTTGATAATTCCCAATTGATTACTAGAATCAGATTTTAGTTTCAGGAGATGCATTATCTTTCTGGAATCCGTTTAGATGCTAAATCATAAAAGTAAAAGTGGCACAAAAATACATTTTGGCTTGGAGTTTGGCCAGGATATTTGGGTTAAATAGAAAAGCCTAGATTTAGTATACATTTATGGATGGATCCAAAGGATTCCAAATTGAACATTTAATATCTGACATATCAAATTCATATCTAATATCTGACAGCACACAAATATAAATCTGGCTTTCACTTTATTTTGCCTCATATTTGTTTTGACCCATCATGTTGTTGGCTGCAGGGATTTAAGCGTGTACACAAACATGGCCAGCAGCAGTAAAAATGCAAAACAAAAGTGTCAGTAAAGGATTCAAACATCACAGTGTAGACTTGCGACTGTAGAAATACACACACAAGGAAACAACCCTTTAAGTATCTGGTTTTCTGCTCAGGCTCGGTGCCCTCTCTCCTCAAAGATCTGCTGTAGCAATGGCAAGACTAGAACAAGGCTAGATCGGAGATTAATATCTATACTTATAATTATACTAACCCTGAAGATTTCCTGTCTGTTGCTGAGCATGAAGGCCACCATCAGTTCCTCCTGCTCCTTGGAGAGAGTCTTGCTGTGGAGGAGCGCCCTGGAGAAGGACCTCCTCACTGCCAGGCGGTTTTCCATCTACACATGCACCACAATATTATACCACCAAACCATCATGTTTCGAACATTTAGGTCTGCATTTCCTGTGTAAACAGTACAAAAACAAAAACATTTTGCATACTTTTATACTTCTTTTTTAAGCCTAAGAAGCAGTGATCTTTAAACTTTTTTCAAGAGAATACACAAACACTGGTGCTGGTGTCTCACCTCCTTGTCCAGTCTTATCCCCTGTGGTTCAGCAGCTAGGGACATGAAGGTCAGTAGCCTGCGCAGCTCCTCTCTGCAGCTAGTGGGCAGTAACTTGAGGCACAGTTGTAAAGCCTCCAGTGCCTTGTCCAGCTTGGCATTTACTAGGCAAGTAAGAATGGAGAGCAGCAAGGAAAGGGGGAAGTAGCAGAGGATGGGTGGGGGAAGAGTTGTGGACACAGGTTTAGTTGAGTTGTACGGTTCTCTCGGCTCACTTTAACCTCTTTCAGTTCCTGTACCTGCTTGTTTGACTACATTTAAAATCCCTTAATCTTGCATAGAGATTTGAAAAATGTACACCAAAACACAAATTGATGCACTTTGACAGCCCTACAGTTTTAGTGTTTTACACGCGAGTTCAAAGATGACTTTTACACCAATTCACAAAACAAGATACTTAATTGCTTTAGTAACCCTCAACAAGAGGTCAATACTTTATTTGTTCCAGGTCTCACCAAGCAGGTCAATGATGGCTGCATAAACATTTGTCAAGTGCCCAGGGAGCAGGGGAAGCATGTCTGTATGGCTGTAGTGTTTGACCAGGATCCCATAGACAAGCAGCTTACACTGGCTCAAACCACCTGGGGAGAACACAAAACTGTCATCATCACACCTTCAGCAACACTCAGTAGTAAACACAATGTTTATTCAATATAGCTTTTGTCATTTTTAATACCAACTGAATGGAAACAAGCAAAGAACGGAATGTGCCGTTTAAATAGCTGCTGGATTGAAAAAAAAATATATATATATAAATGCCTAAATGGATGGTTCGGGGACACTTGCCTTCTTCTGGAGAGATGTTGTCCACCACCATGTACTCCTGACTGTCTTCTTCCTGACGAAAGTAGTTGGGTATCGCTCTGCTCAGTTCCATGACCGACTGGTCGGGGAGCAGGTCCACACAACCCAAAGCTGCACAAAGCCACTCGTCCTCACTAAGACAGACAATACACACACCTTCACCCTCAGAGAATCCATTTGTCATTAGCTCCTCAAATGTAACTTCATTACAAAGGGAAAACTAAAATGAGGATAAGTAGATTGAGCTAAAACAAAACTAAAGTTCAGATGACGTCCCAAATGTACTTGAATTCTCTGAAGGCCTGGAGAATCTGTCGGTCTAGGTGTTGGTCACTGTAGATGAGATCTGGGTTGCAGTGAGCCAGCGGATGTTGTGTAGTAAGGTGGGAATTTTGGTTCAGGCTGCACTGGAGCACCCCATCCAGCAGGGGGAGGTCTACCAGCTTAAGCAGCCGTATGGTGGTCTGCTCCTGCCACACTTCATTCACCACTGCAAAGGCAGAGGCCCGAATTTAGAAAGAAAAAGGGTTATAGATATCAACATACGTATTCCAGGAACCAAATATTCAAAACTTCCCTCCCTGCACACACTATAAAACAAAACAGAAAATTCCACATTGTGTAGTCTTCAAATCCTTTGCAAGGCATGCACATCAAAAATACTTGTATTACAAGTATTACTTGGCATACCCAAAGATAAGATGTGCAGCTTACATGTTTGTGGTAACACTGTGTCAGTCTGTAGTCTACTGGGACTCATACTCAGTTTGTCAGTCTCAATTACAGCCAGGAATCTGTTGGCATCGGACAGAGTCTCTGGGTGTTTTGTGTCCCCTGGCAACTCCATGCATTTTACAGGGCTGCACAGCATAGCTGCTGCAGTACACCGTGGTTTTGGTGATTCCTGCCTACAACAAAAAAACAAGATGATGCATACGTTTATTTTTCACTTACAAAAATAATAATACTAACTAATGAACAGGTAAACCAGATTATTTTCTGAAGCACTGAACCTACTCATATTTTGAAGTGGATTTGAAGTGCATGTCCACCTGGATTTCAATTAAACAATACAAACTTCTTAAGAGACCCTACCCATCAGTGCAGAAATACTTCTGGACTCCATGACTGAGGACGCCTCTCTCCAATTCATCAACCGAGGGAGTATGTGGGAGGAACCTGGTTAAGTTACATATTGGAGTTATTTTGTATTCCAACTATCAGGAGGCCTATCAGGAGGTAAATAGAAAATGTAATGGAGACCAGCCTGAACACCAAAGCTCTAGTCTTTTTCTTACAGAAAATGGTATGGCAATATCTGCCAAAACAAAGCCTTTTTGAACCACCAATAGTTTGTTTGCGAATGACTCACTTGTAGAGAGCATTGCTGCAGTCATTGAACCTATCCAGGTTCTTGTCTTTTCCAAAGATTTTGGTCCCAACAGCCTCAAACACATTGCAGTCCAGCAGGGCCTGGCACACAACCACTACCTTTTCTCTTGACATAGCAGCACCTGTAGTGATGCAGAGAGGATGGTAGAAAGCAGACCTAGGTTTGAAATAAAAAATAATATATGTATACTATATATTCTGCTCTGGAAAACTACAGCATTCCTACTACACGTTATGTCAAAGAAATCCCCATGTATGCATGTATTTTGTGTGTAGCTGTGAATTTGTAAAACATGCACAGTACACACACCTTCCAGGCCTTTGACATGGGATAGGTGGTCTGCCACAACGTCCACCGCTTCAGACCCCAAGAAACAGTCGCCATGGGACTTCATATGGACTCGACGACGCTTCACCTTTACTGATGCCTTGAGATGGGCTATAAGTCCATTCCAAGAAGACAAAGACTGGTAGTTCCTACAAATCCCCCCCAGAGCTGCAGGGGATATAAAAGACTCACTTTAACTTACACGTTTCATTTATTTACGTAAACCGAAGAAATGCAATATAAAGTTCAAGAAATGCAGTCAAGCAAGATTATCCTGCATGTATATTGTTGTAAGCTTTATGTCCTTTTTAGGGACGCCACTTTAATGTAAAATTTATCATAATGGTCCGTTTATGGATCATGTGGACACATGGCAATAGGCCTAAGTTTCAGTTATACAGACTTACCAGGGGGACGCACATATAGTTTTTCTGCAAGATTTAGAGCCGCAAGTCTCTCCTTGATCGTGGCCATGTTTCGCCCACGTCAAAGCAATTAGCTAGTTGAACGCACCCAGCTTTTATAAATTGTATTCATCAAGATAGATGTGTGCGACTACGCCGCTAGATGGCGCCAATCAGCAAAGAACGTGCTTCTTCATTGAGTATTGAAACAAAAACGGGATGACTGACCCTCTCATTACACATCAATGGGTCTTGCTCATAGACCGTATACAAAGTCAGACTAGAAAGTGCTCGACTACTGTTATTTATTCGTATGGTCAATATTAAAAAGCTAGTTTGAATACTGTTCCACTGTGCTCTCTGTACTCTCGTGTCCACCGTCGCGCGTGCAGCATATTACAATATTTGAGATTTAGTTTAAGTTGGAAACGGATTTTTCTTTGTGTCGTCGTACTTCTCCAGTAATCAAATGCTAATATAATTAGAATAATATAACGGCACAAATCACAATCATTCATCGGTGTCTGGCATGATATAACACATTTTAGTGTTAAGAAAATGGATAATACACTACTAAGCTAATTAGACATCCGTTACAACCGGCGAGGCTCACTCTGACTCTTTCGACGAACACAACGCTTACCTAACTGGTTGGTAGCATTTACTAAGTATTATATTATATTTAGTCTTTTTAAATATAAGTTCCAATCTTGCACGTAAACGGTATTTAAAATGAAACTCAATTCGATTCTGAATAACTATAAGCTAGCAGGCTATAACATACAGCCCTATAACTTAACACATTTAATAATATAATATCTCTAATTGAAAATGTCAATGGTTCAGAAATAAGTGGTTAATATCTGCTCAACTGGATCGTCGGAGATGTAAATAAAACTGACACCCTCCTCACTCACATGCATACATAGGCAAAACGTGCATACACTTGCTGTAAAGACAGACCAACACACATTCACATATCTCCTCCCCTCTGAGCCTGGGGCCCCACTGTCCTTTTACAATAGTGTCAAAATCTAGCAGGGATCATTGAATCCCCCCTCCGTGATTGATGTCAACACAAGTTAAATGGGAGAATAAGCTCCATTCTATTAAGAGATCATTGGCTAGTGGAGACCTCCCCCTTTACCAGTCAATCACAATGTGTGTGTTTTTTTTCTGTGTGTATTCAAGCAGGCCAGGGTTGTATGTCAGTCAGATGGTGGAGATGGGACCGCCGAGATAGTAACAGGCACAGCCATAGCACCCACAGGTCAAACCAAATAACTTATATAATTTGAAAAGCAATGGGCAGAAAAATTTGTCAGAGGAGTGTTATTGTTATGACCCCTATTAGTGTCAAGGGCAGGTTCATTCGAACTTAAGATGGCTTTGGCATCAAACTAAGAAGAACCCAACTTAATGGTCATTTCAAAGCCATTAAGTGGAATTGCAGCGACTGGGAAACATTACAGGGTTTTAATGTAATAGCCTATTATTTCTGATGAAATATTATTGTGTTAGAAATTACAGGTGAGGAACTAATTATGTGCATGGAAGGTGGAAAGCGGAACATCAGTGCTTATTAAACAGCCCATTCTATTAACCTTTTCTGACATAATTATTTTGCTGTCTTGATTAACAGGGGGGGTCGAGGCCGTCCAGGACATTTGGTCAACCGGTAAACACCTCGATGGATCTCAGCGTAAACTCTGAGGGACACCCTTCCCACACCACTGTAAGTTTGTTACACAGACCTTGAAAAGTAGATATATGAGTCATACTGTTATCATGAATTTTCTGTATGATGTTTTTTTGTTCATTGACATTGGTTGGCATTGTGTGACTGGTTAACCGTGACCAATTTAAGTATAATTTGTGTGGTTTGTATGGTTTTAACATGACCAGCTATTTTGCTCAAGTCATCGTTCTCTGGCTTACCTTTATGTGTACCTCTCTAAATGGTTTGGATTGAACTGAGTTTGGACATAGTCAGCCGAATTAGATGAATTACTATTTTCCCTCCATAGATAAGACAAGGGAACTTGGAGCAGGAACTGTCTGTCTCCTACGTCCCTTCTCAGGAAAGTGGAGGAGCCTTCTCTCTTCAAGTGCTGGAGTTTAAAACCTGCCTTCTTGAGGCTGTTGAGGAGCTGCAGATTCGAAGGGTAGGATAAAATGTCCTTGGCAGTATTTGAAATAGTGTTGGGGAGCCACATTCAGAGTGATTAACAAAAAGCCCATATTGTCACGTCACCAATATCGTCAAGTCATCAAACCAATACAATTAATATATAAAATTTGTTTATCATTTGTATTATTAAAACTGCATTTTTACCCTGATTATGGCCTTGGCTAATCCTGATGATTAGAAATCTCGGTTATTACACTGCATCATATCACCTTAATATTGGGAAGAGTGCAACATTTTTGGCACTGCCTTTGGAGACAAAGGGTTATTTCCATGGTGCAAGAGGGAACATGGTGGGGCCCAGTAGTAGCATGTGAAGGCCCCTGGCCCTGTGGACAAGAGCCGGCTGGAATAGAAGCACATTGTATTATGATGAGGGTCACACAAGCAGTTTGGTCTCTGACCAAAAAATACATGCTGAAAAAAAAAGTCTGACCAAAAAACAGAATTTTTACCCTACAGCAAACACATTCAGCCTGCCTCCCCCAGCAGGGTGTACTTAAAGTGTAGAGGAGAAAAAGTAACCATATGTCGCCATTCTCCTTTTTATTGTTATGGCCGTGTTTCCTATTGCACAAATACAACATTAAAACGTTACTCCGACAGGAGCGCATTAAGTCAGCGTGATCCTCCTCGGGCACTGCGATTATCAGAAGCAGCAGTTTGTAGTTTAGTCCTTTCTAGGGGGGAGAGGTTAGCAGGCAAAAGGATGTCCTGATGATGCCGGACATTCCCCAGCAGGTCAAATTCCAGCGTGTTTGTTTTCCTTTTTTATTTTCTGATTTGGGTGGGACCCTTTCCTTTAGTGCCAACTGGTTTTTGCCAGTGGGCTTTTGTATAAATAATAATGTGAGAAAAGATTTGTTTCCAACTGTGAACATTAAATGAAGCAATAAATTATTATATATTTATAATATCAACCTCACAAATAAATGAAAAAAATCTTAAAGGCATCTATTCATAAAAAAGGGTTTTCAGGTATTCAATAGAATGTCTGGTGCAAATGTCTATCTTTTTTTACACTGTGTAATTTACACACAGTGTGTTTAAATACTATAGCAAGTATCAACATGCTGCTCCTACAGGATAGCAGTTATTCTTGTTTGATTTGTATTATTATTATTATCGGTCTATATATGACCAAAATATGGACACGGACACACATACATGCTAATTGGAATAAAAATTTAATCCAACAGCTTAAAAAGAAAAACTGCTTCATCACTTCATCCTTTTGGTAGCCGAGTAATGAGAACTTATCAAATAAACTCAACGTGCTTACCAGCTCCCACATACACATAAAAAGTCTCATGGATATAGAAAGCAATTGACTTTTACATCCCTTGGTCATAGGAAGAGGGAGGATAGGGATGGCCCTCCACAAATATCACCTCCCTTTTAATGATCCCCTTCATCTGGATGCCTCTAGAAAATATGTAGAGGCAGGAACTAGTGAAACTATCCACAAAGTCCAGTACCAACTACATATGGGTTTTCATTCGGGAGTCGTTATTGAGTGGTTACATGTGCATCCCACTGAATAGGTAGAAGCACACCATGCTATGTTTCTGTTATGGATGGATGGGTTCAGTCATCTTTCTATGTCTCTCTGGATCTGTGCTAGGATGCAGAGATACGCTTTGGACAACAGATCAATAAGCTGGTCTTGGAGAAGCAGGAGCTTGAGTGGCAGAAGGTAGGACTAGCTCTAGTCTAGGTTGATCAGCATTAGGTTTCACACTTAAACGTAGTAATACTCGTGCTGTGAAACGTAAAATAAACTGGTCATAAACCCCTTCAGCTTTAGTAGTTATTCAGTATGCTCTTGTTTGGCAGGAAGCTTTACAACATCAGCTTGAAATAATGATGCAGCAGCACACAGAGGCCCTTGCCAGTGTTAAAAAACAGGTTGGCCCGAACTGTATTTATCTAAACCAAATGTACATTTTACACTTTGTGAATGGGTAATAACCTTGTAAATCATGTGTGGCCCTCTGCTTAAGTTTCAGGGGAAAATGAAAATCATTGAGGAGGAAAAGGTATAAATACCTTTGAAATTAATCAACCATATCTTATAAAGCATATCATTGGATTTGGGTATTTTCAGTCACAATTTCACAATTCACAATTTACACTTAGCTACTATGTATTTGCATCATTGGATTTCCATGTATTTTATGTATGTTATGTATTATCCCAATGCTCCCCATACCAATGTCTTGTTGTAGGGAATACACCAACTTAACATTCAGTCAAAAGACAATGCCATCAATGGCTTGAAAGAAGAGCTGAAGGTGCTCCAGGTACTTTTAACTCAAGGAAGTGTTGCATGCACACATTGAGCCCTTTAAGAACAAATTCTGCTACTCTCTGCTGCTTGAGCCCCTATGTGTTTTGGTCTTGTCTTTGTCCATTATAATGTATATTTTAATTGTCTTTTTAAAATGAGGATATTTTGATAATCTTTACAAAACAAGGAAGAAAAAGGTGCAGCTCTTAGTAGTACATATACTGTCACCATAGAGCTTACCAGCAGCTCCACCCGTAGAGCCAGGGTCCTGCTGGGTGTGAGAGGGTCGGCCCGCCACCGTCTCAGGCTGTGGGCCTCACGGTGTCAGTCTGTTGGCGGTGCGGCGGTGATATACTACCATATGCACGCTCCAATGCACTTTAACAGCCCAGCTGCCTTATTGAGACAATAGAGCAGGGCTTTGATATCCTATCTGGGAGACCCTCACGGCGGTGTTTGGTTAAATTAAGAACTGATTGTGTTCATTGTCATGACATGCTCTGGTGGATTGCCTTACGTTAAGGCTTTTAATTCTCTTTACCAATAAGTGGCCGGCCATTAAAGCCATTTAATTGCTGTCTACTTCAAGATATACAAGATTACTTAACAATGGATATGTGACTACTCAACGTATAATAGTGCAATCTTAATATTGTCATTGATTATTTATCTCAAATAGTTTCTCAAATTATCTAGGTTTGAGGTTGTATATTAATATATGGAGCTTACATTACAGTCAAATCTCAAAATTTGCTCTTTTATAAGGTTTTGATATCTTCAGTCAGTTTAAATACATGCAAAATGTTTACAAACACAGTTGTATAGGATCTCTGTCTCCACACATTGATATACAACCTGTTGAACAGATTTGACATTGTGAATAGATACAATTAGGTTATTTAAATGTCTTCCTTTAAATTCAAAGATTAGGTTCTGCTTATGTTTTCAACATGCATCGTGCATCCTTTTTTGACTCAAAGCAACACATTTCGTATTTTTGAATCGCTTGGGTTGGGGGCAAAAAAAAAACGTAACTTTGTTTTACTGCTGTTTTACAGCTGTCCTCATACAGTTTTGAGAAGAAATCAAGCGAGCTGGTAAGGAAAGGATTTTCTAATTATACAAATTGTTGACAGAGGGCAGGTGGGAGGGAAAGAAATTAAAGGGAGGAGGGCAAGGGACAGGAGGGGCGGGGGAGGCAGCTCATCAGGAGTAACAGAAAGGGGAGTGTGCGACACTTGAGCTGCCAGCGCAGCAGAGAAAATATCTCTATTAAAATATTTTATAACTGGGCCTTGCTCGGTTTACCCTTCCCTTCAAGTGCGGAAGTGGGAGTCAGAAGGAGATAGCCGAAAGGTGAGCGCGGGAGTCGGGGGATGAAAGTGAAAAAGAGTTATTAGTGAAACGAGACAGTGGGAGAGAGAGAGGAAGAGAGAGAGAGAGGGAGAAAGAGCGGGAGAGAGAAAGAGAGAAAATAAAAGTACAGTTGATACAAGCCCAGAACAACATAATGGCAGTTTCAGGGGCAATCAAGTGCGCTGAGGCATGGGCTGAGTAAGTGGGGATCTCACTCACTGAAACTGTTTTCACTACTGGTGTGTGCTACCGCCCGGTTCCTCCCTTTTTTTTCGTGCTTCAAAGGAAAATTGGTAAGATTACGAGCCGGTTTATTGAACAAACTACAAAGAAAGTTTCTTTTCAAGCTAGATTTCCTCCTTTAAAGAAACAATCTGGCTCAGTTGCAACAGAGTAAGACTATTCTCCCTGTAGGTTTCTTTCAAGGTCAGTTCTACTTGTTGTAGAGAAGCCAACGTGCTATTTATTCTTATTTATCGATTTCATTATCTATATGTGTTGGTATAATAGTCATAATTGTAGCTGTCCTAACGACAGACTTGGGGCTGTGGTGTGGTTTAATCCCTCATGGCTTCCCCACCTACAGGAGCAGAAGCTGGCCTTGCAGAGCAGATCAAAGGACAGCCACCTGAGCCAGCTGAGGGAGGTGGAGAAACGCTTTGGAGTTCTCTCCAGGCTGTGTGCCACCATCAAACAGGCCCATGGCAAGCTGGAGAGCAATGGTAACTAGTGGATGGATAAATGCCTCGTCATTAAATCGATCCTAGATCTGTTTGAGGCATCTACACATTTTTCCTTGATTATGTATGCCACAATTCTGTGTAGTGTACCTGTTGTAGCATGTCTTTGTTATCAGAGAAAATGTCATTGTGTGTTAGCAGCAGGATGAGACACATTACCAGGTACTCAAAGTCATTTAAACCCTGCTATCTGAATATGGGTTTATCTGTGTCACAGTTTGCATCAAACACATTATACAAAATACAATACACAACACTGACTTGTATGTACTTAGTTTACAATAGGCTAATATTTTCTAAACTATATGATAATTATGATTATTTGTATTTGTAAATATTCCTTGTTCAGTATATACCCAGAAATGATTGTTGGTTGTTTCATATAGTTGATGAGGCCATGAGAATGAACAAGAAACTAACATCAATAAATGAAAAGCAAGAATCAACCATCAACTCCCTCATGCAGGTGTGTGAGAGAGAAAACATTAGCTTCCACTAATTTATTCAGACATCTATAAATGACTGATCTGAATGATCTGAATGATCTTACATGTTAGATATAATTCCTTAAAATAACATTTTTTGAATGAGTTTTTGTCATGCCAGGAGTTGCAGGAAACAAACAGCAAGCTTATCAAGGTCCAGGTGTCGTCCATGGTCGACCCGGAGAGCAGCAGTCTCTCAGCCTTAGAGCAGCATGCAGATCAGCTGCAGCAGCGCCTGCTGATGGTAAACACACGGTAGCACCACTATAGAACAATGTCATGCAATAATGTAACCTGGGAGTTCTGACAGTTTGAAGGGACACTTTTACCAGAACCACCACAATAACACTATTACTTACCTTACTAATAGTTATTTGAGAGTTGCTTTTAACTAAAGCGACTTACAGTGAATCCATAGACATGTCACAGCTGGGGGATAGGTATCTTGCGCCAGGAGGGCACTCTGTAGAACCATGCTAGGGCCATGTTCTACAAATCCATTACAAAAGTTGTTCCAAATAGTATCAGTCTCACCAGTCTCAAACATTTTCTTTCTTTCTTTTTAGGAGACAGAAAGGAACACAAAACTCATGGAGGAAAATGCAACGGAACGAGCAGACAAACAGGTGAAGAGGAAAATATATGATTGTACCAGTAAATCAACTGTCAATCAATGCATATATTCTGTGTATAAACGATGCATCATGGTAAATGCCTTTATTTCAATTGCTTGCCAATTATTTTTGTAACATCATCTAGAAAGACATAGTCCAGATGATTCGGCTTGAATTATTTGTGTGTGTGCCTGTGTGTGTGTATGTGTGTGTGTGTGTGTGTGTGTGTGTGTGTGTGTGTGTGTGTGTGTGTGTGTGTGTGTGTGTGT
>JAOPJL010000162.1:2227000-2240358 GCA_027123545.1 Trisopterus esmarkii | reverse complement strand
GTGTGTGTGTGTGTGTGTGTGTGTGTGTGTGTGTGTGTGTGTGTGTGTGTGTGTGTGTGTGTGTGTGTGCAGACACAAGGAAATCGGTCCCCAAAAGCACCAGGCCCTTAAAGAGAAGCTCAGTCGAGACCCTCGATTGGCTCCTCACCTGTGAGCCAATGGGAGACTGAGGGGCCGGGGCCCAATGCTGAGATGGATGCGGTGGAAGTGAAAGACACGGAACCCCCATCCTGTTATGTAGAAAACGCTGGACAAATATCACATGAAGAACCCCTGATTCAGACCCCCTGTACGTCTAATAGAGAAATAAAAGACAGGGGGGAATTAACTCTATTTGTTTTTTGGCTCTTTTTTGCCTTTATGGACAGGAGAGTGAAGATGGACAGGATAGAAGGATTTGCAGGGTGAGCCACCAAGCCACAGCCAGGGATTCTGAATTGTATTATAATATTGAAATTAGTTATTCTGATATGGGATCAAATAAGCTGAATATTTCACATGCAACACATTAGACATGCAGAGCCTTATAATAAAAACAAAAGGGGTTATTTACTCATACCGTTTACCGGTTACATAGTAGAATCGACAGCTGAAGTGCAGATACTGCATGTATAGTATTTGGAATATTTATTCCCTAAATTCCCTAAATCTAAGAGGGTTATAGGTCAGTGACCAAACTTCCAGAAGCTCAAAATGTGAAATTCAAGTCAAGTCAAAATAACTAGGTAGGCCTAATGCATTACATGCAAAATATAATTAACTGTAAGTATGTAAATCGACAGAAATCATACATTTAAGAAAAAATATATAAATAATAGTATATATTTTAAGTTACTGTGTATGAGATAATGATTTGGTACATGCATATATATAGTCATATACATAGAAGCTACAAACATACAGAGGTATACTATATAATTGTTCAGCCCCTCATGTGGTTCATTTCGTCGCAGCCCCTATACGTGGCGCTGCAGGGTTACTAGCGCCTCCCTGTTACCAAGAACCCTCTATTTTGTTAGCATAGCCGCTAGCCAACAACCCGGTGTTCTCCTGGCGCTACTTCTGACTCGCCGATCAACATGGTACAACTCGTGGGTTCTCTTCGAAAAGAGCTCGCAGAGTCCTTGTCCACCTGTAAGGTGTTGGTGGTCGGGGCGGGAGGCATCGGCTGTGAACTGTTGAAGAACCTCGTTCTCACAGGCTTCAAGAACATTGAAGTGGTGGGTAACCTTTTGTGTTTTGTGGGCTAGCAAGCTAACGCGCCATGTCTTTGTGCAGAGCCCTGGTGCAAGGAGGCCGTACCTTATAACTTATTAGATGCTTCATCGGTTAAGGAGTAAACTCGTGTACCCCCAACACATTCCAGAGACGGGACCCTTGCATAAACCGATTTCCATCGTGTTGTGCGCCGCTTTAACATACCGGTAGTAGTTTTCTTAAACACAATAGCTAGCTAGCTGGCCAATGGCAGACGTCAACACGGATGTAATAACGTGATATTTGAATATCTCTTTCAACGAATCATGCAGTGCATAATTGGGTACTACGGAGGCCTCACTCTGCTTATTATTTCCCTCGTCTAACTTACTGGCATATACTGTTTACTGTATGCATGTATTAACCCATTAATGCAATGTGTTCTGAAGTGTTTCCCAAAAGCGAACGTGCATGTATTTATTTGAAACCAGGGACAATCAATATTGGCTATTTTTTGTTATTCTACCGAATGTCTAAATTGTAATTTGTTTTCTATCTTGAAGATTGATTTGGACATTATTGATGTCAGCAACCTCAATCGGCAGTTCTTGTTTCAGAAGAAGCATGTTGGGAAGTCTAAAGCACAGGTATGTATCATTGTTAAAAACAAAAATGGAGATGGTTTATTTTTTCTTTATTTGAAAGTATGTCTACTAGCAGAAAAAGACATGAATTACAACCTTTCTGATCTATTTATGTTACAGGTGGCCAAAGAGAGCGTACTTCAGTTCTGTCCAACAGCAAACATTACTGCCTACCATGACAGTATCATGAAGTATGTCAAACTAAAATATTAACATGTATGAAACGGAACAATGAACATAATTTGGGATTTCCCATAACAAAATATACCTGTTTCGCGTTGCAGCCCTGATTACAACGTTGAGTTTTTCCGGAACTTCGTGCTGGTGATGAATGCTTTGGACAACAGAGGTAGGAGCTCTTCTCAGCGGCTCTAGCGGTAATCAAGACTGCTCACATATGCTATTAAAGTTGTAGATGGGAGATTATAACATAACATCATCAACACTTGTCTCTTCCCAGCTGCTCGTAACCATGTGAATAGAATGTGCTTGGCGGCTGACATCCCTCTGATTGAGAGTGGCACCGCTGGCTACCTTGGACAGGTCACAGTCATCATGAAGGTAATACATTGGTGTTGGAGTTAGATACCGCCTTTATGCCTTTAGTTTATATAGTGAGAGCATATCTGCAGTTAGGACCATTTACAGGTTCTTACAAAGAAACCATTGTGACCAATATGAAGATGACCACTATTCTGCTTTGCCAAGAATTGTACCTTTTGATTGCCTTTTCTGGCATGTGTTTGGTATGTTGTTGTTTTTTAAAATCATAATCATGGTGTTATCACAGGGACTTACTGAGTGCTACGAGTGCCAGCCGAAACCAACCCAGAAGACCTTCCCTGGCTGCACCATTAGAAACACACCATCTGAGCCCATCCATTGCATTGTCTGGGCCAAGTACCTCTTCAAGTAAGAACACCTCGCTCCTGGCCTCATATTTGGAGAGACATATGTCTAGAAAGCCTTCCTAATCAATTGATTGATAATAAACATAATGCCTATGATAACAAATGCAGTTTGCAAATGTCATGCTCTTTCCTGAAACGTTAGTTGATCACTTTAACAATCAAATTCCTAATAGCGATGAATCATTAGTTATTAACATCCAATATAAATCAACTATGGCTCTACATACGTGTAGTAGCCTGTTAAAAGATGGGCCACTTGTACCAAAACCTTTGCTGGACCTCCCTTCTTTAACTTGTGTTATTTTCCTTTGGCGACCGCAGTCAGCTCTTCGGCGAGGAGGATGCGGACCAGGAAGTGTCTCCTGACACGGCCGATCCTGAGGCTTCATGTGAGTCCATTGTGAACTTCTACATGTACAGTCTACCCCAGGTCCTCAGCACCTATAATCACCCGGCGCTCTCAGTGAGGCTGGTCGACCCGGGACCAACCGTCTCTCTTGTGTCCTCCGTCCAGGGAACCCTGCCGAGACGGAGGCTCGGGCCATGGCCTCCGAGACGGACGGGGACATCAAGCGTGTATCCACCAAGGAATGGGCACGCTCCACGGGCTACGACCCCGCCAAACTCTTTAACAAGGTGCGAGAGAGCTGTGTTTCCCCCGTTGCAAAAAAAAAAAATCTTAACAAAGCACGGTTGACCAGGAAACAAGGCAACCCATTTATTTGTCTTTTATACTCGGTGTTATTTCTTTGCCAATATTTTGTGCACTTTTGTCTCCAGCTCTTTAAAGATGACATCATGTACCTGCTGACCATGGACAAGTTATGGAAGAAGAGGAAAGCCCCTCTCCCCCTGGACTGGCATCAACTGGAAAGCCAAGGTAGCTGCTGATCATTGGTAGCCTTTAGCTGTTGTAGTGCTCTTCTCCACAGATCAACAGTTGCCTGGAGTCGAGTTTTGCTTTTTTCTCTTAATGAACTGTCAATAATGGGACCATGGGCCAGATATGTTTAGCATTGGGGTTAGTGAATGGTCAGACCGTCGGTCTTCGCCCGCCTATAGACCACTATGGGATTTGGTTTGAACCTGTTTGTCTCACCACAAGGTATAGTCAAACAAATTCTGTGGTCACAGGTGGACCGTTTGGGCAGGTCGTTGAAATGCATAGCTACTGAATGTTGTTTTGGCTTTTCCAACGTGTGTGTGTGTGTGTGTCCATCTCCCCAGTGTGCCCCCAGGGGGATGTCAAGACCGTGGGTCTGAAGGACCAGCAGGTGCTGGGCGTGTGGGGCTACTGCCAGCTGTTCCAGCACAGCATTGAGACTCTGCGCTCCGAGCTGCAGGACAAGGGAGACGGGGCTGAGCTGGTCTGGGACAAGGTGAGGTGACGGTCTGCCGCATTTTACACATGAGCATGTTGAGCAGGTTGCTGGGCAGGTTTGAAGCCCAACAATTGATGAGCACAATTGATTAGATTTCAGCTTATTTCTTAACTGTTCGTACAGACTCTGCGTTGTGTTTTTTGTAGTAGTAATTCTTGAAGTGGAAATCAAGGAAGCTTGTCAAGTGGATCAGAGGGTCGAATAGATGGTTTATTCCAGGATGTAATACAGCGAGATACAGACTTAGGTTGAATAATCTATAGTGTAGGTGGTGAGGAGCGGTCTCCTGACGTGCTCCTTGGCTGTCGATCCCTCTTCTCACCGAACCGAAGGTTTGGGGCGAGTATTATAATAGAAAACGTAAATAACAGTCAATAACAGTCAAGAACAGGTGCAGTCTCCCCCTGGGAAAAGGTGGATGGCCCTGGCTATGCCCCAGACGATCAGGTCAATTCGTTCTTGTTGGAACATAACAATTGGAGAATGTTGGATGTAACACCTGGTATCAGTAGTAGAGGCACTGGCCTGTTCATAGACTTAAGAAATGTGAAGACAGAGAGACACTAAAATACTAAATAAAAAATACCTATATTCTACAACGCTAAAAGATAGGTCTTATCATAACCCTAAAAGTACACATCAAAACATGTATTACAATACATGCGTTCACAGCTGCACGTGTATAGAAAATGTTTTTTTGATTATTACTACTGACCAGGCGCGTTGTTAGACCTGGGCTTTCGAGGCTATAGCCCCTGATCTTTTGGGAACAGCCCTGGATCTCTCCTCCGTCAAATAAAAAAACATAATCATGATGAAAATAGCCCCGTAGAGTAGACTTCTATGTGGTTGCATTACCAGCAGCCACAGATGCAACATTGTAGCCAGTGAAACCTGAAGGACAGGTTTGTGCATGCATTATGAAGCAGGCAGGGGCGATTCTAAATGAGCCAAATACCCGAGACAGGATCAATAGTCAAAATTTCGGTGTCAATCACTCTATTTCATCCTAGACAACCTAGAAAGGGTGCTCAATGTTCAAAATACCGGAATTGTCCTTTAACCTAAACATTAACCTACTCAGTAGGCATGCCCCAACGTGAGTCAGACATGGCGATTGGTCTTTCCTTTCCTTCTCAAACTACGTTACAACTGCACGTAGGCCTATATCAGACCGCTTTTCAAACTTTCTCGGGGGGAAAACCCCCCAACCCCCGTCTAGGAAGGACTCTGACTTCTGGGCTACAGCCCCGAATATTTTTAATTGCTAGCGACGCTCCTGTTACTGACAACAGTCAGCTGAACATTATAGGGTCCCGTCCTTCCACTCCCTGTTTTCTGAGTTAAACACAGAAATCAACTACATTGGATGTTTGTTATATGTGAAATGAAGCAAAAGAATACGCTGGTAACACAGTGGTTCCAGTACACCTTTCCTCTCCGTCGTTACTTCTGTTCGTCTCTGACTCTGCTCCAGTCTTTCATCGATCGATGCTTCGGATTTTGTGGATGCACCGGAATATGTCGGAACGGACAGATGCATATTTTAAGTGGTCTACCAAAATGTTATACGTTGTAACATTATGGGCAAAATGTTATTATATCATACGCTCCGAAATGTGTTATACATTATCGACCAAGGTTTCCACCAAATGGGTTTAATTAGAACTAGAGGTTGATTATGCGGAAACTCTAGTAACCACCATTTAAGATCTTTAGATCATTACAACCATGACACATTAAAAAGATGAACAGCATTCAAAAACCTACTATCTACGTCTAAGTAAAACAGTAGCCAGTGCGTATCACCGTATTTTCAGGCACAAGTGCGCTCATTTAAAAAGCTGTGAACTGTTAACTAACTGGCGTCCGCTCGGTGCGCGCGCAGCTCGACCGGCCCGCCGAACTGAACGCCATGGTCCAGCCCGTCATCATGCCGACCGCCGACACGCCGGAGCTGAGCCGCAGCGCCGTGTGCTCGGTCAGCGGCTGGGGGCTGACGAGGGTGTACAACCAGCTCCTGTCTCCCGTGCTGCGGGTCGTGGACGTGGAGTACATCCGCAATTGCAAGTACTACTACTGGTTCAGGATCTCCGACAACATGATCTGCGCGGGATCGCGCTTCGGTGGCAAAGACTCGTGCCAGGTGAGTTCGGCGGCGTGCAAGGCCCGCGCCGGGGTCGGATTTGTACTCCAATCTGAAATACCACGACTGGTCCCGAACATGCATGTTAACCATGGCTTCTTCTCTCTTTAAGGGCGATTCCGGGGGTCCACTTATCTGTGACAACAAGTTTGAGGGCATTGTGTCCTGGGGCATCGGCTGTGCACACGCTTATTATCCTGGTGTCTACACCAAGGTCCGAAACTACCTCGACTGGATCGACTGGATCGTTCAGCATGACGCCCTCACTCAACCCTAGTAGAAACGACTTGAGGAGGGACTTTCCTCCGTGACGCTGTTTCAACGTCTCTTGACGTGACCCTGCCCAGATATGCCTATATAAAAAGTACAGCATTGAAAATAAGTATTTTCTTTACACAAATTAATGGGTATATGGACATCATTTCTACACGAAATAGGCATGCATACATTGTGGGTCCCCAAGCAGAATCAACGAGACATTAAAAGAAGGTTGGAAAATAGCACATTCTCTTGTTCAAACTTTTGCAGCTCAGAGAGTGTCAACATCAGTGCAACACTCTCCCACACACATACAAACCTTCATAGGTTTGAAGAAACTTTACACATTGTTGAACCATATATATTTTTGGAAATCTGTAGGATTTAAAAACACAGGAAAAACATCACATAAGGCGATGGACAACAAGAAGAAAATACCCTAGACATCAAACCAGTTCAAGCGATAGCCATATGTATACGTGTGGCAACGTAAACTTTTTTTTCCATCAAACATTGCATGTGTCAATTAATTTATTCTATGCTTTATTGAGATCACATGTCATAGAAGCTAACATCAGTTCCTCCCTGGACCTCATTTGTAGTGCTTACACCAGTCCTGAATCCGCTCTTCTTTTACACATAGTGGTCAACACAACAACATACAGTTTTATGGGTCTGAGGTAAGTCAGACACAATATCCTTACTGCCATACTAATTAGTATGCCAGAAAAAGATTTAGTTGTCCCACTACATAGTATGGAAAGAGCCCTATGCCAAAAATGTTGTGCTACATCCAGTCACATTTTGCAGCATGAAAGCCAGCATGCTTTTTGACCTTTCTGTCCCACAATCCCCTGCGCAGCAGAAGATACGTCACATCGGCTGAGCTTGTGAAAGATGATTGGTGGCCCTACAGGTGTGCTAATGAGTGAAGCCACCTGTAGTATCCCGGTAGTCCCATTTGTAATCATACCGTGTGCACTTTGTACGCAAAGTACGCACTTTGGAAGGGTAGCTGCAGTACGTACTTCAAGTAAAAAGAAAAAGTATGCGATATTGAACGTGTTAAATGTTTACCTCTCTGAGTCAGACCTAGCCCGAAACAACGATTGCACAGAAGATTAGAATTACATTTCATCAACACAAAACAATATAATGGTTAAAAATGCTCATAAGATGACCAATGAGTGGCCACATGCTAAAACAAATAGTTATCTTGACATAAGCATGAAGGTCATCCCACTTTAAATCATTACAATGATTCATCCATGCTTGTCCCTGTATTATTTAAAACGCTACAAGAATCTACTTGAAACCAATTTTCAATGAAGCCATATAAACACCATTGATCAGGGATTGGGATAAGTGTGATGAAACTTTGGAAAAGACTGTAAGTAGCCATGTTTCAAGAAGAAATAAATGTGTTCCAACGTGCAATGGTGACCCCAAAATAATTGCTGCCATTTCCCTCAAAGGATACATTTACTTACAAAGAAATGTTATCAAAAAAGAAATGTTATCAAAACACATTTTAATGCAGAAACTTTCTTAAAATGTGGCATTTACCACTGAGAATAAGTTGTTGTTGCCGTGCCGACGTGATTACCATTGCTGGCTCAACGGATGATGGGCAGGCGTTCCACCAATAGGGATTGGCTAAACCAGAACCCCCCCCGTCCCCTCCCACTGTTGCAATTGTAATCCAAAAGGTTGCTGTGAGGCCAGGATAGAGCAGAGCAACACAACCACACACTCACAGTCAGCCAGCAGCATGTCAGCCCAGCTACAAGGGAAGGTGGTGGGGGATGGAGTTCACCCCAGGCAGGAGCCCCCTGGTTCCAGTGAGACACCCCCAGAGGTGGTGGACCAGTTGATCTGCCGGTCTCTGGAGGCCAAGACTCACGCCTACTGTCCCTACAGTAAGTTCCGGGTCGGGGCGGCTCTCCTGACCCATGACGACAAGGTGTTCACAGGTAGGCCGAAGACCATGTCCTCTTCAGTGTAAATTTTTCATTTTTCAGATTTTGTTGTGATTCGGATGACGCTGTGTTCCAAAGTAAGGGACTTGCATACACAATCCATACAGGTACAACTACACAAGAACTAACACTGCAATACCAACTTTCTAAATTGACTAAAAGCAAAGCAACAACCTGAATCTATAGCAACACAGATCAAGGTAAGGTGCCTCATTAATCATAAAAAACTCATTCCATCCTTCACTCATTGCAAACACACACACACACACACACACACACACACACACACACACACACACACACACACCAACCAACAAAAAAAAAAAAACACTCACTCTCACTTAAAGTGATAATAAGTAATGTCACGCGCTGAGTGAAAAGTTTAGCTTCATTTAAGTGTTATTTTGTTAGAAAATAAAAGAAAGATGTTCCTGAATCTACTAGTCCTTGTTTTTAGGCATCGGTAGCCAGCAGTGATGTCTGTCACAATGACTCTTTTAAGAAGGGGAAAAAGGAAATATATTGTCCCGCGTGTTGGTTCTCAAAGTCCACAGTGACATTGTGCAGGGGTTTAAACAAGTTGATGATTAAACACAGTGAATGAGTTAACAGACTCCTCTGACCTCAACAGACCAGAGAATAAATAAACCCAATGCACATTTGACAGTGTAAGCTTGATGAAACACAAACGTCCTGGGCCCTTGCGTCCACCGCAAGGGCCCAGTTTTTGGGAGGCCCAGGTTCCCAAATACCTTGCATGGAGGCGGCGCAGCAGCAAGGGCTGAACGCAGAACCAAAACAGGTTCACGACAACGTCCAAGCGTCTGCGTGGCCACTGTCATGTTGCTTCGAAGTGGAACCATATGGTGCTTTCACATCGCTTGGAATTATGGGGAAAACATTTTCGCAACGTCTGACAGTTTTCGTGAACCTCATGACGCTCTGATGATTCTACTTCCGTTCGGCAACCGGGCCAGATTTTGCTAACAGAGTTGCCCAGTTGGTGACTTGTGACATGCATTAACATGGCTGAACATGAAAGCTTTACTCAATATAAAAGAATCAACCATCATATCACATACTTTACTATTGATTGACGTTGTAACAGTCTCAACCAGCTCTAGATATGGGCAAGTGTAGCCTTCCATACAGTGGCAATACAATGTGCTTCTCATAAATAAAAGCAAAAGGATAGTAGGTGATAGAGGCTACAGCTACAAGGCAATAAAGGTTTGCAAACTTGAAACTCATCGTACTAAGTTCTGTCGGTTCTGAGAATCATCACTGGCGAGCCGTCTCGTTATCCCCAGGACTATACTAATTACGAATATTGATGCTCAGATTGACAGATTGATGATCAGGTGCTTCAAGAGACTGACAATGAATTCAGATGCATGTCTTTGAGCAGAAGGTAGGGGTTACGCCATCCTGCTTAATATATATGACATTTTTGATGATACTTATTACATCCAAACATAATAAATAGAGTCCTCTACACTTCAGCACAGTTGGTTTAGTTTAGTTTTTTGCCCCTTTTCACAATTTGTCAAAATGGGCTTGACTTGTAACCAAGTATGTTTCCTCTCTCAATAAGACCTGCAACAGATGATCAAATCCCCAAGGATCAAATATCTTCACTCTGGAAATACCTTTTTATTTATTTGACTATATTTTCAACAAGATGCACGGCCAACATTTAAAAAAACCGAAATGATGAACCACATCTAGTGCGCCACGAGGCCCCATGAATGAATCATGGCTCATTGAGAAGGATGCCAGCTTATACATTACCGTCCATTTGTCTCTATCTGGTGCATCCATGCTGCCCATTTCACAGAACACCTGAACCGGGGAAGTCGGTCCCGCTGGAAAGATCGTATAGACGCCACTGCTACCGAAGCCGTTGTCATAGAGGTCGCTGCAATCCACTGGACGCGACGCAGACGTGACACCCGCTGCCACCGGAGTGCCGCTCTCGACCACCGGATTGACCACCAAGAGGATGAGTAGACCTAGAGATCCCTGGAGAAGACACAAAATCAGCAATGGGTCATACCCGCTGCAAGGTTTCCGAAATGCTCTTGGCTACTAGGGGCGCCACTCTGTGAGCGACTCGCGGCGTGCTGCTCCCGTAATTTGCATGTTTTTTGAGTTGTTTTGTGTTTTCTGAGAGTCCTTAAGTGCGGTATTTACCGACAGCAAGTATGACTACTACGCTCAAGTACTTAGCGAGTTTTTGTGTCCTGATCGCCTTTCTGGAACCAGTATTTGCGATCGGTATCACACCGGCAAACTCCATGACACGCCATGGAGGGAGGCTCACCTACTCACGGGAGGCTCTGCTGGATCTGCAGCCTGCCTCGCTGGATCTACAAGTAACACCTTCTTGCCTGAATGGGATTCCTCAGCATCTACAGAGGAATCATTACATCAAGCGCATTCGTAGGAAAAGGGGATCCAGAGGAGGAATACGGAACAGAATGAGGAGACGAGGTAGGAGGCTGCCACTACCTGCAATAACTCTCTCCAATGTGCGATCATTACGCAACAAAATGACTGAACTTTCCGCACTCATCAAACTTGACTCAGACTACCGTCAAACCAGCCTCTTCTGCTTCACGGAGACATGGTTGTCAGAAGAAATAACCGATGTCGATATAGATGGATTTAAGATCATTCGTTTTGACAGAGACACTAGGATGACGCGGAAGTCGATTGGGGGCGGGCTCTGTATGGCTGTCAACACAAAGTGGGCTGTCAACTTCACTGTAAGAGAGACTGAATGCAGTAAACACCATGAAATCATGACCGTGTCGTTCAGGCCTCACTACCTTCCCCGTGAATTTACACAAATTACAGCCATCCTAGTGTATGTCCCTGGACCTGATTTCACATTTGCAGCGGAGCGCATTGCTGACTGCTACAACAGAGCTGTCAATCAGAGCAGCGATCAGCCTGTCCTCCTGCTAGGGGACTTTAACAGATGCGATGTCACCACACTGCTTCCAAACTTGGAGCAGTATGTCACCACACCTACCAGACTTGACAAAACGCTGGATCTGTGCTTCGGTAACATACCGGGAGCTTATGTCGCAAAGCCCCGCCCACCACTCGGTCGCTCCGACCACAATGTCATTCTGCTGCTTCCAAAATACAGACAAAAACTAAAAACAGAAGACATACAAACAAAAACTGTTCAAGTCTGGAACAATGACTCTGTTGATGCATTAAGGGGCTGCATGGAGATCACAGACTGGGAAATATTTTTCCAAAGCTGTGAGGGAGACCCTAATCTGCTGACAGACTCTATCACCTCCTATTTGTCCTTCTGTGTGGACACTGTTATTCTAACAAAGCAGGTCCAGCTGTACCCGAACAACAAGCCTTGGGTTACCAAGGACCTGAAACAGTGTCTTAACAACAAAAAGGTGGCATTCCTACAGGGAGACAAAAACAGAGTGAAAGAGTGCAACAGTGAATTGAGAAGGAAGACCAGGCTGGCCAAACTCCACTATAAGAACAAAGTGGAGGAAAAATTCACCACTGGCAATGCAAGGGAGGCATGGCAGGGACTAAACACCATGATGGGCAGAGCCCAGAAACCGGCCCTCATCCAATGCTCTGACCCGGCCACCTTTGCAGAGCAGCTCAACACATACTATAGCAGGTTCAACATGCCACACCCCCAGAATGACTGGACCCTCACCAGCAATTCATCACTCACAGTGGATAAAGGGAAGGTCACATCCATGCTGGGCCGCATCAACCCTCACAAAGCCTCTGGCCCGGACAGGCTCAGGGGCAAGGTGCTGAGGGAATGCTCAGCTCAGCTGGGTGATGTAATCACTCGACTATTCCAGCATCTCCTGGACTCCAGCTGTGTCCCACGGATGTGGAAGGAGTCCACGCTCATACCGGTGCCGAAGAGAGCTAACGCCAGGGAGATGAAAGACTTCAGACCGGTGGCCCTCACATCTATTCTCTCTAAGTGTATGGAGAGGGTGGTGTGTGATCACCTCACTTCTATGGTGGTGGACAAACTGGACCCACTTCAGTTTGCCTATAAGGCAAAGCGGGGGGTGGAAGATGCCTGTCTGACTCTCCTGGACACCGTTTGCAGACAGCTGGACTCCCCACACTCCCACACACGGATTTTATTCATGGACTTTTCTTCCGCTTTTAACACAGTCAACCCGGCCACCCTCTGCAACCGCCTTCTGGATCTGGAAGTCCACCCAGCACTCATCCTGTGGATAAAAGACTTCCTGCAGGACCGGTCCCAGCACGTGGTGGTAAATGGCTTCAAATCCAAGAACGTGATTTTAAACACCGGTGTCCCCCAGGGTTGTGTTTTATCACCAATTTTATTTTCCATCTACACAAACAACATAACAAACAACAACAGTGACATTCCCCTTTTTAAGTATGCAGATGACATGGCTCTGGTGGCCAACATCAAAGATCACTCCTCTCTGGCTGCCTACTATCAGCAGGTCAACGCCCTGATGCAGTGGATCAAAGAGAGCTCTTTGGAGCTCAACATCTCCAAGACCAAGGAGCTGTGTTGTGGGGGGAGACAAACATCTTCCCCCCAACCTCTCTTTGAACCTCTGAGGCTGAATGGGCAGACAGTGGAGCAGGTAGAGTCCTTTAGATACCTGGGCACAGATATGGACACCCACCTGTCCTTCTCCCAGCACACAGACTCTGTGTACAAAAAGGCACAGCAACGCCTGTTCCTGCTGAGGAAACTCAGGAGCTTTGATGTCAAACAGGACATTTTAACAGCTGTCTATAAATCACTCATAGAATCTGTACTCACGTTCAACATCACATCCTGG
>JAOPJL010000162.1:2101717-2118850 GCA_027123545.1 Trisopterus esmarkii | reverse complement strand
ATTTATCATTTTAAATGCCCCCCCACAAACCAATTTACCCCCTTCGTCCCCCCCCCCCCCCCCTCCAGAACAGAGCGTCTGGCCCGGGACATCATCAGGGACATGGGGGGGCATCACATAGTGGCTCTATGCGTTCTCAAAGGGGGCTACAAGTTCTTTGCAGACCTGCTGGACTTCATCCAAGTGCTGAATCAGAACTGTGATAAATCAGTCCCACTGACGGTGGACTTCATTAGACTGAAAAGCTACTGTGTAAGCACACACTCTTTATTTCTAAACACGGCTTGGTTGGATGTGGAATTGTGGGGAAACGCAGTCACTTTATTGATTGTACAGCACCTGAAGAAAATGTGATATAACTGCCTCTGTATATTTTGTTAAGTGAATGAATCATAATGATTAGGTTGACGGGATTCTATTCGATAATGATGAAGTCATGCTTCCTGTACACTTCTGTGGTTCTCCTCCTCAGAATGATACATCTACCAACAGCGTCAAAGTGATAGGAGGAGATGAGCTGTCCAGCCTGACGGGCAAGGTGTCTAGACATGTCTTTAACAGTAGCAGATTTATAATATACCAAAAACATCTACAATCCTATACCAATTGTCTCTCTGAATAACCCTCATCTCTTGCTGTTTCTACAGAACGTTTTGATAGTTGAGGTAAGACCTCAATTTCTGAGCATTTCTATGCATTTTGTGCAACATGAATACAAGTCCAAAGAATATACACGCCATGAGTTTATGTCATGGATTCTTCTGTCTGTCATGTGCACATGTTCTTGTAGGACATCGTGGAAACTGGGAGGACGATGCAGACGCTGCTGTCCCTTCTAGACGAATGTAATCCTAAAATGGTTAAAGTTGTGAGGTGAGCGCCACTACATGCCGGGAAGTGGAAGCATAGATCTCCAGTGTATCTGTTTCTGTAGATGGGGAGGGATTGGAGGCTATGGAGCTCTTAGCTAATGGACTCCGTCCACTTAAGAGCTGTATTTAGAACTGCAACAAGAGGGGGCAGAGGGAGGGAGGTGCTTACCAGTTAATCTGTCATGCTATTAACTAAAGTGTGGAGGTGGAGACTATTTCCCTAACCCCCCAGAGGGATTGGTTGGCATTGGACAACACTTTTGTTCTTGTTATGGGTTAGTCCAGAACACCTTCTTCTTGGATCCTCTTGTTCAGATATAGCGGTATCTGCATTGCATATTTTCCTTTCTGGTTTATTTTAGACTTTCAAATTAACAATTTTCCCTCACCACCTCACATTGGCCTGCTTAATGAATTGCTTTATGCTTAATGATTATATGTTGGATTGCGCCTCTATTGATGCTAGTTTTTACTCTAAAATATGACAACATTGCAATCTCTTTTGTCTTAAAGAGCTAGGGTATGCAATTTACAGAAACCAGACAGTAAGCCATAGGTTTTGAAAGCTCCCAATCAAAAACATCCCAGCCTTCCCTTAAGGCCTCCCTCCAAAGCCCCTCCCCTGAAACCCATGTCTGGCTCGCCAGCTTAAACCAATAGCAATCCTGCCTAGCCTAGAAGAAGACTTGTGTCAAATGATCTGGGACAGTTAATCGTGGGTTTACCCCTCTATTAGCAGAAGGCGCTGGGCAAAAGCACTAGTGCCAGGTAGTAGGGTATGCTAGCGTCTGTAAATTTATAGAGTGGCTAAGCCACGCCCAGTGCATGTGCCATGCCTGTACTTTAGAAATGGATAATGTGGTGTGAGAGTCAACATAAAAATTTTGGATTTCAATCTGAATCTCCATTAAATGTTTCTAGCCCTAATAAACCCTCTACATAGAGCAAGCACAACAAGTAAAGTAAACTGAAAATTTAACTCTGGCTCAGATTCAAACTTTAAAAATACAATATATCAGGGATGAAATTGATTATATGGGATGAATAATATTTGTTGCTATCAGCATGTACTATATATATATATTAGTAAATCAGACATCTTCTTTTTAATACATTACCGAATAGGAGAGTAATTGTAGCAACATGACTTTAATATACTATCAGTCTGATTACTTACAGTCCTACACTCTGCCATGAGATCCATAGCTGTTTCAATGCATCTTCTTGCACACGTATACTCACAAGTGCTGTCTGTCTAGTGAACAATAGAACTTCAAAGATGAATACAAAGTTGAGTAGTACATTATAGTTTAATAGATTCTGCAACTTATTTTAATCTATTTTTGGACAGAACTGGAAGGTCTCTGGCGCCAACAGCAATTTTTTAACTGACATTAGCTTGAAGGACAATACTTCAGAACAAGACAAAAGCATGTCGTACTTGTTTGGTTCCATTGAACAAAAAATGACAATGGTGTCTTTTTACCTAAATCTTTTCTTTCTTTATTTTTGTCTCTGCCTGCTCAAAGCCTTCTAGTGAAGAGGACCCCAAGGAGTTGTGGGTACAGGCCAGACTGTGAGTAACTCATTGATTTTGATCTCAATATATTTTGGATCACCAGGTTACTCCTCATACAATTTACAGCTGCATACAGCTCTCCGGACTATTGATCACATGTGTATGTCGTAATCCATTTTATTTAATGCGATATGGAAACGTATACAAGCTTGAGTGCCACATGCCTAGGACATTCGCTTAGTCCATGCAGTAATGCAATGCTTGTAGCGGGAAAGCCCATAATCTCTAAGATTGTCTTGCATGTAAAGTTGTCACATGACCCCTGAATGACATGCTTCTCTCAAATATTGTTTGATCTGATGGAGCTGTGTGTTTTTCAGACACTGGCTTTGAGGTTCCCGATGAGTTTTTGGTGGGTTATGCGCTGGACTACAACGAATACTTCCGAGATCTCAATGTGAGTGTGCTGGAGAAAATGGGCGTTCAGTTACATAATGGAGGGGCCCGGGCAATTTATAATTCGTATTTATGTTATACTAGTGTTCATAATCAAAACATGCTCTCTCTGCATTTAATTTCAATTGAATTCAACACTAAAGCATATTTTATCCCTGAACAACGTAAAACAATGCATATCTGGGATATAACTTCCACACTCGATAGCAAAAAACAACAACTGTATAATTGTTAGTGGGATATCACAGAATTTTCAATGTTGTTGTAACTGAAGTTCCTAAATTCTTATGCAGAGTTTTACGCTTGGCTATTTACCGACCAGAAGCTATCATGACCAGACTTGTAGATACAAGTCACTATGTAAAAATAACACTTTCTTTGCTGTTTGTGATCAATTGGATCCACTAGAACTGGGCAGTCATATAAGGATATGTGCAGCGTGAATTCACCAGGTTGTTTTATCTCCAATAAATAGCAGTAGTGGTAACATGGGCCTCAACACTCTGGGCTCTAGTCTATTCTATGCTCACACTACGCTGTATTCTTAGATCGCTTCCGCTTAATGTTTCCAACGTGTTGTTTTTCCTGTTGTGTCACAGCACATCTGCGTGCTGACGAACGAAGCTAAGGAGAAGTACAAGGTCTGAGTAGAAAGTGGTTGGGCTTGGAATCACCCGTAACACCTCAGGACCCTCTGTTGACTCACTGAAGGATCTATCCAAAATGTTACTTTTTCCTTTTTTTAATAGAAATGTGTACATTATAAATATCCTGTATCTTTTTTTGGTTTTGTTATTTATGTGAAGTCTGTCAGGATGTTTTTTTATTTATAGAGATTGTAAACAAAAATATTTTTTTTCTTGTATTTATGTTTCTGGATGTTGATACCTGTAACTATAAACAACGGTTGAAATGCAAATGTATTCCTGTTGAAATTTCAGATTTACTCCCATAAGGCTGACACAGAATGTACTGTAAAATAATGTACTTATATGATCAAGGACCTGCTTGCATAAATACAACTCTTAAATCCTAAGCACTGTCCATCATTTCAATACATGGGAGTTCTCTCTCTATGCGAGGGGGCAACTCCCGGGTTCAAGCTCGGGCAGATAAACGATTGTGGGTGGTTCCTCTAACTAATTGGTTATGTAGACTTCGATTTTTGTTTATTTTTTTACTGAAAATGCGGCAAATAATTCATGAAACGTTGCATTCCGTTTCACTTTCAACCTGAGAACAGCTTATTGTCCATATCATTTAAAATTCACGGGGAGCTTGGAGATAAAAATATTTATATGCATAACTTGACCAATGAAATTGAAAGAATAGCTACATATTTATAGAATATTTTTGTTTCCTATTTTCAAGTTGGTGTAGTACGCCAATCCTACTGTGAGGCAGCAAAACGAGTGCTAGGCCTATACATCCTCATTCCCGAGAAGAAGAAGGGAGTGTTTGCTTAGTTTGATTATCCACCGGCAACTTTCAGTACCCAATATCTTATTCTTCCGTCGTCTCAGCATTTTCTAATGTAAATGGTCTGTGATCGATAACCTTCCACCATGGACATAAAAATGCAGGCCATTGACAATCTGAAGGCTCAAGTGGGAAGTGAATCATCAGAACCACCTGTACGCCCCAAAGCGTCAGTGTTGATCCCGCTGTTTGTAAAAAATGGGGAGTTGTATGTGTTGTTGACCCTTCGTTCAAAACAGGTAACTTGAATCTTTACGTACTGTATCGGTAAAAAAAAAGAAAATCGATTAACGTCGTTGACACGATTTGAATTGTGCTGCAGTTGAGGACCAATGCAGGTGAGGTGTGTTTCCCAGGGGGCAAGAGCGACCCTCAGGATACAGACGAGGTCCACACAGCCCTGAGAGAGGCGGAGGAGGAGATAGGCATACCCCCTGACCAAGTGGAAGTCGTCTGCAGACTACTAGATCCTATAGTTAGTAAGGTAGGTGTATTCAGATTCAGCACTTCATAGCTTGGTTTGTCTTCGGTATTCAACCATATCTTACTTACCGTCATACCTTTACAAAACCACAGGGAGGACTCTTGGTCACTGCGGTCGTTGGATTCATAGATGGGACATTTCTTCCACGTCCCAACCCGGCCGAGGTCAGTGAGGTGTTCGCAGTTCCCCTGAACCTGTTCATCCAGAAGAAGAACCACTCGATGTTTGGCCCCCCTGGGATGTTTCTTCACAGTTTCCAGTTTCTTGACCCGGACTCAGGTCGTCAGTATCGGATATTTGGGTTGACGGCCGCTTTTGCGTTAATAGTTGCTGTTCTTGCTCTTGGTAAATTGCCGGAATTTGACATTGAACTTGGAAGCGGATCATTTGCAGACCGTATACATAGCAGAATAAATAGAACAATGAGTAAATTATAATATGTGCTTGCTGTAATGGTGCTAAAAGACTGGATTTAAGCCTAATTTTATATCAGTAATATATAAGTAATATATAATGTCTGTCTGCAAAGCTGTTGAAAGCTTTTTCTCATGTGAGGTATTGTTGTCACTAACTGACTATGTTTCAGGCCTACTGAAAGCAAATTCCACTGACCTTTGTACTTTGGTCATTAAAGTAACTGACCTTATTTTTTAATATATAAATATATAAATATGTATCTCCAGTAATATGCATATGCGTTTGCTTGAATTCAAAGTGATCTACCTGGCTACCACGTAGGACCTACTTATGCAAACATTCCCCAGCCCAGATATTATAAAACACCAGACAGTTCAAATCTGTATTCAGTCATTTAATGTAGCAGCGAGATTACAGATATAAACAGAAGGGTATACAAACGACCAGACAAAGGCAAATTACATGTTAATTAGGATGTTTTATAACACTACGGTTGACCTTTACTCCTACTGCAGGGCCGGAAGGCTAGATACGAAAGCTGAAACTACACGAAACGGGTACGATATATTTGACTGGTAAAATAACGTGAACTACAAAGCAAACTGGGGGGGTGGGGGGAAAGAGCCGTTATTATTGGCAATCAATGTTTTATTTTATTCCGATTGCTCCTCCTCGTTTCCAAGTCAATCATTTCACAGCAACATCAATGTTGAGGGTCAAATCCACACCGGTAACAATCTCAGCGGTCGCTTCCCTTTCACTTCAAATGTACAAATCTCAAGAGGCAAGAAAAACTAAAAAGGTTAACAACACAACGTTAGAATGGATAAGCTGCACAGCAGTTTGATGCTAGTTATCACAGATATTTTGCAATTGAGTTCTATGGAGAAAGTGATGGACGACAGCAATAGAATGGTTGATGTTGGGTGTTGCACAGAAAGTGCGCTGCCTTAATACAAGAAGACAAAAGCCAGTAAGGTAGTAACGAGATGAACACGAGTGGTGGAAAGGAGTTATCAAGGCACACAAAGTTCTGTTGAAAGCATCACAGTTGCCCCCCTGCAGTATGTATCACATTTAAATATTTAACATTTATTGTCATCATTTTGTGTGGGGAGAGTGTTTTGTGTGTGTGGTAGGGGCTCTAAAATGTAATTGGTCCAACGATAAATGGAGCATGAGGTCTAGCCAGTGCATGAGGTAAATTTACATTCACTAAACTGAAGACACAGGTTGGCTTTCTGTGTTGTCATATGGCTTTAAGAATCGTTGTTCTTCCACCTCCTGCATTATCATTGACTGCTTTTAAGTCCCGCCTCCTTAAAAGAATGGAATGCTTGGAAGCTTCACCACTGAACTCTGCTCTACAATTAATGGAGTCAAAGTGCCATTTGTGTATTCCAATAACATGACCCCAACAACAGGAAATTAGTCAAATCAAAGTATGGTCATGTTATAAAAGCTGGGTAAAGTCAATCATGAGCAGTGATAGAATTATGTTCTAAGATATTTGCTCAATAGGTCAATCAGATTAACCGTTGCAATTTCAAAATTAATTATTCCTGATTTAAGGCTAACATATTTGTGATATTCTATGCTATAAGCATAAACTACAAAAATTTGGTATACAAAAATACTCTGTATTCATGAGTATGAAATTCTATAAAAGATACTTCAAAATGGATCACAATGGACATCTGTTTGACAATAATGGTGTGCATACAAAGATGTAAACAAATGCATACATTAACTAATTTCTCTGGGTGGCTGATTAGGTCAAAAAAATTGGCTCACTATTATCAGACTGTTTTGATATGAAAAGTAAAGTAGCATTACTTTGCAAAACAGACCGGGTAATGCATTTGGAATTTCTCCAATTGAAAGAAATAGGTCATGGTGACCAAATGAACTGCAAAACAAAAGTACCTTATACACTTTATCTAGGTACTACAATGACAATGACGACGACAACAACACTGAATAATGAATCATGAACAAGCTGCATAACTTAACTGTAAATAAGTAAACTTCATGAAACTAGCTGGATAAGTATGAGTAAAAGAACAACACAATGACACAGGTGCTTTGGTATGCTATATGCTTCTGTCTGACCTTTCCAACAACCGTACGAGTGATATGAGTATTATGAATTGAGTATTAATAACCAAATCACAAGTGCTTTTTGTCAAGTTTCATAGCACCATATGCCGAATCAAAATGGCACCCCCCTATGTAACAGAAGTTTAGTTCAATGGGTCCCCACCGACACCAACTCCACATGGCACCCAACTGCACAATGTACCACCTCAGAGAAAACTAACCAAAAAATTAAATAGCAAAACACACATCATAAAACTAGAATCGATTGTACAGTAAATGGTAAACGGCAACCCAATCATAATCTAAACAGTTCATATTTTCGGTCAGCGATTAATGCTCAAAGGCCTGTTCTCTCCCCTCGCTCTTACACTTAAAAATGACAGTTCTCTTCATGGGAATGGTTAACATCGCTGTCTGTTTTCCTTCCATCGACTCATGACTGAATATGGAAGAGTTGAGCAGTGAATATTCTATACAATGTTTACCAGGACAAAAAGTATATAATAACACGACAATGTAGAAATGCTCAAAGATGTTTAAAATATTAACTTTCTCAATGACAAATGCTTTACACTTTTTCTATTTTAAACAAACACATCCAAGTACAAAACATCTAGTTCCATAGAGAGCTGTGGATGGATACGCACATCAGCTGGTTAGACAAAAAGAGGTTATAAAGTGCTTGAGATAAAATGTTTATAAAACCACACATATTAATTTTCACTAATGTAAAGTTTCTTTTCAATTCACATTGATTTTGTAAAAGTTGCCAACTCTTATAAAAGTCACACATAAATGAATGGTTATTTGACAACAACAAACAAAACGAACCTAAACCGTACAAAAAGAAAAGAGCTTTGGTTAACCCAGCAATGAGCAACGTAACTACGAAACACTAGATGGCGCCAGAAACATGGCCTTTCAGTCTAATGCTGACAAACACATTGAATGCATCTTTCCTCTGTGCGCATGTGCAATCTGATCCAATGTCGGACATTTATCGTTCCCTTTCTCACAATGATTACCATCTTATCTATATTCCTGTCCCACGTTCTCACATTCTAACTTTCCTGACCTCTTGTAGGGGCCCATGATTTACCGCTAACATACACACAAACAAAAACACACTCACTGCCCATGTGAGACCAGTGGAGGCAGTAGGTATCACTGGCCTCCATGATCCCGCTGGAGGGATAATACCTCCTCATTAGAACTCCCTAACAAAAAAAATCGTTTTGCATGGTTATCAACAACAATGATCACCAAAATGGGATTCACACAACCTCACAATGAGTGTTTCTGGAAAAGGTAGGTGGGGTGTTTAAATTCTCGAGAATGATTGAGATATTCGGAGGACTGTTGACAGAGAAAGGCCAGATCTTCTGTATTGTTAGGTCTGAAAAGGTTAGGCACTGGAATCCACATTGCGCATACCCACACAACCATGCACGCACACACGCAGGGGCCATGGGATCCCAGTAGTCATAACTGCTTCTGCAGACTATCCAGCAGGTCCTCGATCTTCTCCATGTTCGCGGAGGCTGGCAGAGTGTTCTGCAAGCCCCCCTGCAGCTGCGTCCCTAGGCTTGTCTGCATTGGGGTTGGCAAGATGGTGTCCAAAGCCTGTAAACTGGACTGTAGTGCTGACTGTGTACCTGTCTGCATGGCACTGCCCAAGCTGGACTGCATCTGCTCCTGAAGGTTCGTCTGAAGGGTGCCCACTAATCCACTGTGCATGGGCGCTTGCATGGACGAGCCGGTCTGGGCCATGGGTGTGTCCAGGAGGGGCTGCAGGTTCTGGGGCTGGCTCTGGGCTGCCATGCTGGGCCCAGAGGAGCTGAGCAGCTGGGGAGGATCTGAGAAACAAAAGAGAGAGCGTTGACAAACCAAAACTCCAGCTCTGGGACCAGCTCTGGCATCGTAAAGACACAATTCAATTGAAGTTTATTTGGATCGACGTTATCAAAATATCTTAAAAGGTTTGGTTTACTTCAAAATCGAGGATGTCTGCTTTCAATTAAGTCCTTTATTTGCCTAATCCACATCAAAGAAAATAATATGGCTTCATGCAACAAGGGCTGCAGCTCAAACGGATCAACTTACCATTCTGGATACCAAAGACAAAGACCTTGGGCTGTCCCTGAGGCGGTGCATTCCCACTCACTGACGACTGGAAAAACTGATCAGCTGGCTGCTGACCAGGGGTGGTCACCACCCCCACACCCCCCTGGACCACAAAGATGGTGGTGCCGGAAGCAGTTGCCTGCGTCCTCAGCTCCTGGGTGTCCATGGAGTTCTGAAGGCTGGAGATCGACGCTTGTGGCAGGAACAGCTCCACAGGCTGGCCGCCGGGGACACCGCTGGAGCAGGGGGCCACCTGCATGGGCTGCTGTTCCTGGTAGAGACTCTGCTGTCGGGGGTCGCTGGAGGAAGGATTGCCGCTTAAGGAGCTCTGGTCCTGGAAGGACATGGGCTCTGCCGCGTCTTGCTGGGGCATTCGAACCCTGACCCCAATGCTGCCCAGCGCAGAGGAGTCCTGGCTCTGGGTGCTGAAGAGAAGGGCCGGGGGTATGGCCTGGGGGCTGAGGTCCGTGGTGCACAGGAGCAGACCAGTGGATTGAGGCTGGGCTAACTGGCTCTGGGGGAGAGGATTAGCTTGGCTAGGTAGGCTCTGGAACAGGGAGCCCTGCTGGCCCACCGGGATCTGCTGCTGCTGCGGAGGGGTCTGCTGCTGCTCCATGGGCATGCTCTGTTGCTGCATGGTCGACAGCTGGGTCTGCTGTGGGTTTTGGAAAAGGTTGATGGACTGGGGCTCGCTGGCAGACGTCTCCATGGAGGACAGAAAGGCCAGCCCCGTCTGCTGCTGCGAGGGCTGCTGGGGGCTGGGGGACAGGAACAGCGTGGAGCCTGCGGACTGTTGCTCTGGGTTGAGACTGACGCTGGTCAGAACGGTGAGGGTGTTGGGGAGCAGGGTGGCTTGGACCTGCTGCTGGGGGCTCTGGGTCTCGGGGATGGGGCCGGGAGACTGGAAGAGCTGTTGCGGAGGAGACGTGTGGGCCGGGGTCGGTTGTGGGAAACTAGTCTGGATGGTGAGCAGCTCTCCGGTCTGCTGCAGCAGGGAGACGGACTGCGGCGCCTGGGACGAGGGCAAGGACTGCGGGCAGTGGATCTGAGGCTGGAGCAACTCGGCCGAAAACTGATTCTTGAAGATCTCCAGGTCCTGCTGCTCCTGCAGCTGCTGCTGCTGCAGAGCTTGGTTCTGTTGTTGTTGCAGGGAGCTCAACGCTTGGTTCTGTTGCTGCTGCTGTTGTATGATATTTAGAACTTGTTTCTGTTGTTGCTGTTGTATACTGCTCAGAACCTGGTTCTGTTGTTGCTGTTGTATACTGCTCAGAACCTGGTTCTGTTGTTGTTGCTGTTGTATACTGCTCAGAACTTGGTTCTGTTGTTGTTGCTGTTGCTGCTGCAGTGCATTCAGAGCCTGGTTCTGTTGTTGCTGTTGTAGCACATTCAGAGCCTGGTTCTGTTGTTGCTGTAGGGCGCCCAGAGCCTGGTTCTGTTGTTGATGGTGCTGTTGCAGACTCAAAGAGTGGTTCTGTTGGTGTTGTAGACTGTTCAATGCCTGGTGCTGTTGCTGCTGTTGTAGACTACTCAGTGCTTGGTTCTGCTGCTCTTGCTGCAGTTGATGTTGCTGTTGTAAGTTGCTCAGTATTTGGTTTTGTTGTTGCTGCTCCTGGAGTTGAATGTTGCCAAGGACTTGCTGCTGCTGTTGCATGTTCTCCATGATCTGCTGCTGCTGCAGCTGGTCCTGTGGCTGTAACAGCAACTGTTGCTGGATCTGCAGATTGCCAATCATTTGTTGTTGTTGTTGTAGTTGTTGTTGATGCTGCTGCTGCTGCTGAAACTGCATTTGTTGTTGTTGCTGCTGCTGCTGTTGATGTTGTCGTTGCTGCTGTATCTCTATGTGCTGTTGTGTTGCAAGGGGGTTATCTGTGTTACCAAGACAGAGACTGTTCATGTTTTCCTGGACGTGTTGCTGCAGAGACTCTGCCGAGGGCGTTGGACTGTACAGCACTGAGTTTAACTGCTGCTGGGCCACGGCGGCCTCGAACACCTGCTGAAGGGTGCTGGTGCTTTCCGCTCGCAGTTCCATAACGGCTCTCTCCAGCTGGGCCACTCCTTCCTGGGGAAAGATGGATGTCTGTTGGGTCTGGGGCTGAGAGGGCGCCGACATCTGGGGAATTGCCACGACGACGACCCCGTGCGCAGCGGTCGAAGCCTCGGGAGAGATGCTCTCCTGGGGGTCTCTGAGGAACTGCTGTGGCACTTCTGGGGGTACGGGAGGGATGGTAGTGTCTCCCGATACAGGGTAGGAGGGTGTGGGGGAGAGGTCTTGCTTCTGTATACTGCTGAGCGGCTCGAGGCTGGAGAACACGGGCGGGGCTTGGGGCAGCTCCACGTCCTCTGGTTGTAGTGGCATCGGGCCTGGGAACGACTCCACAGAAGGGAGCGAGCTGGAACTGAGCTCCAGGTTCTTCTGCACTGAGACTAGACTTTCAGTGGATGCCTGCTGGTAACAATAGCAATTGAATTATTAACAGTTATCAAATGCAGATGACAGACATTTAGTTCATCCGGGGCTAAATGGATTAAACGCTGAATACCTTGAACACGTCAGTCTGTGTAGGGTTGCTTGTGACTTCCATTGGCGTGATCTCTTGAGGTTTCGGAGGTTGCCCAGAAGTTTCTGCTTGTTCCGATGTCATCGATTTGAGATGTCCTTCAAACAGACATGCATTGGCCTTCAAAGTCCCCTCCGTTTTGATTGCCAGGAGTTTTTTGTTATCGACTGTGGGTTAAAAAAACAACAACCGTCATTCCAAAATGTGCCTATTGTGAAAAACACTCATCAATTTCTGCCATACAGCTCTAGAATTATACCAGAATCTGGAGTGTAGGTGAACGTCTGGGCGTCATGGGAACGGCCGGCATTGGTCATGATAAAAATCCCCACGGTTGCGGGAGAGGTGATGGACAGGTTGTGGTACGGAGGGACCGTCACTATCAAATGATTCTGAGGCACAGAAGGCAAGTTAGGAACATGTTCCTGAAGTTCATATGATGCAGACAGGAAGACACAGATCATGCTGTGTGTTGGTTCTTTGCATTTACCTGATGGAATAGGTCCATGTCTATCTTAGCTTCGGCTTTCCATGAAGTATCATCTGCAAGTGACACATATTATGATCAACCACCAAAAATTTGTATTTCTCCCCCCAAAAAACACAGAAATGTGGAAATTGTGAAACAGGGGTTCTACCCCTGAATGGCCAGACTGATTAAAGTACCTGAAATGTTTTCCTGGAAAATGACTTTGGTTCCCTTGAGGAAGTTCTTCCCAATGATGAAGACTTCCTGTCCTCCTGACACAGAGCTGCTATGGAGGCTTTTCTTCAGGATCTCTGGGACGCCAGCTGGCTGGGCTGCAGACACAAATTAATTATATTTACAGTCACAGAAAAGCAGAGAGGTGATATATCTAGGCTAAATGTGTCAATTATCACAATTTGTCTAAAACAATATCACAAAAACAGCTATAAATTGAATAATAATATTATAATACTGTTTATTTATATAACACCATTGCATACATTCAAATGCAGCTCTCGGTGCTGTGTTATAGGCAATCCAATGGAAGGAAGCAGACCTACCTCCTGCCTATTGTTTCACCATCCACCAAATATTGAGTGGAAGATATCTAAAAATGTATCTGTTTACCCCCCTGGGCTACATTGGAGTACAGCAAGCAGCCAATGCAGTCCCATCGCTGAGTGGTGAAGTCTATTTTAAGATATCTCCTACTGGATGTATGGTGAGATAATGGCCAGGAGACAGTGCACTTCATCCAGACGAAGTCTACGTGTGCTCTGTCTATAAAGTAACATCAGAACTCAGATGTTATAATCCCACCCTACCCTGCACTTAGAGATATTCCTGGTGGAGCAGCATTTCCACTCGCTGAGCCATGTTAATAAGCACGAGTGACCAGTTGCCGTCTCTTTTGAATGTGTGCATCCACCCTGTGTCTCTGATGTGAATATGCCAGTTCACCAAAACTTTGATCTGCATTCTATAAAAGTAGTTAGAGGTATTATATGTATAATTTCCACATGAATATCGATTCAGAGCTGTCGCTATAAATATATGATTAATGTCCAAAATCTTTCCCCACAAGTTATCACAATGTTACCTCATTGTTCTTTTGAGTTGATTGTTTTGACCACGGATAATGGTACTGTGCTACTCCAATCGACATTATCTCCAGCTGTTGAGGGCTTTCTTGTAGTGATTATTGTGTATAGAGCAGGCCCGGGCACGCTCTGAAAAGCCACTGCATGTGTATTTACCTATTTTATACCATTTGCATATGAGGTGTTGATCGAGTGGTACGCCTAAAGTCTAGGCACCACTGATCGACAAAAACCATGAACCCACATGAAAATACAAACCATTGCCCAACCCCACTGTGTCATAACAACCCCCTGTTTCACAACAGCTGGCTGGCTGGCTGGTTGGTTGGCTAAGCATGAGAACGAATCCTGGGCTACTCACTGCAGAGGATGGGTGACGAGGGTGTCTGCAGCGTTAGAAACGACCCGTCCGGCTGGGGGATGTTGACCCTGAAGGCCAGCCGGGCGCGAGTGCTCTTCTTTTTGGAGCCGGCCACGCCGATGCGGGCCTCCACGTCTGCGTTGCGTAGCTTCAGGATTCCCACACAGTCCACTCTGTGGGATGAAAGAGCTAGAGGGTCACCATGGGGAGCACTGCCACGTAATTATATGGCTTGTAGGAACCCTGCTGAACCCAACACATCCAACAGGGTAGGGCAGTATTTATTAGAAGAAATGTGCATGCACTTCTCTGTATTTTGTTGAAGGGAAGCCCCCTCGCCACATGTTTTCATGAGCAAAAATAGACCTCTCGTGTGCAACGCGAGCCCTCTGCTACACATGTGCCTGGTATAGCGGGCCCCTGGAGAGAGGCGCGTCTTCTTTCAACAGCATCAAGAGAAGAGGTGTCCTTACGCGAGCGTCATATCACCGCTGGGCTCCAGGGGGATTTCTATGACCGTGGTGCCCTCGATCTCCGTCTCCTTACAGGCCGTGGTGTTGCGTCCCGTCACCTTGCAGGCCTGATAGAACCCGTGGGGCTTCACTCTCCCGGTGTCACTGGCCACAAACACCTGCAGCATCACCGGCTCATTCACGCCTTCCAACTGGAGGGCCGGTCACAAAACAGAAAAACGGAGCAAGGTCACGGCTTGAGTGATTGAGTCGTCATTGGTTTTTATGGACACCTGAGTGTTTTTTTTCGTGTGATGTGGACCTTGACTTGGGGGAAGCTCTGCTGTGTGCGGTCCTTGACCGAGCCCCGGCTGCCTTCGGTCAGGTAGCGGGCTCTGTGCTGGGTCTCGGGCTGCACCAGGATCTTCAGCTCCTTGCCGTCAATCTTCGGCGGGTACTGGCCCGACAGGAGACCCCCCTTCACCAGAGAAACCGTTTCCAGGGAACTGCATGGCACAACAACAATTGCATGATTAAATACCCTAATATCTCCCTAATATAACAAACTATTACAGATATTAAATACAAAATGACATTTTATCGCTCTGTTTAAGAACTCCCAGATTGTAATTGATTTAAAAATGTTAAAAAATGTATTTTATTTTATTTTTATCACTTGGTATTTTTCGTCATGCGTCGTTATATTCTTTTTACTTATTTATTGGAAAACGTATTGCCTTTTGCTTAGTTTCCAATTTGATGAGGCCAAAAACTGTGATCTTATTGGTTGGAATATTATGCTCACATGTTCCTATTTTGTGACCGTTACAAAAAGTAATTTGATTATTTAGTAACAAAGCAAAACAAAAATTGCTTTGTTAGAAAGGTACTTTATTTCGGTTGGTGAATGAGGTACATTGATAAATCCTCTTCCTGCATGTTGCCCTCGAGTTCTGAGACTTGGTTGGTTAAAAATAATATCAGGCCGATACCACAAAGGTTCATCTGTTTCCCTCACCTGGCCTTGGGGCCAGCCTTGTCAGAGCCCAGCTGGGAGAGGACAAAGTGAGGGGCCTTGGCGCTGTCTGCATCGAACACGTCCATGCTGTCCTCTGGGAGCGCCGGCTTGGGGCCGGGCCGCTGGCGCGGGGTGCGTTTCCTGGACTTGCGGGGCACCTCCGTGTTGTCGTTGTACGAGCTGGAGCTGACCAGGCTGAAGTTGGAGGCCGAGTCGTCGGCCCACATGCTGCTGCTGTGCTCCGAGTCGGGCCCCCCCGGCCCCGGGGCCCCCACCTCCTCCTGACTCGACATCTGGCTGTCGTCCAGCAGGTCCTCAGGCGGCGGGGAGATGCTCAGCACGGGCCTCCGCTTGGATGGTGTGTTCTGGTGAGGCTGCACCGCCGCCGCCGCCGCCGACGCCAGCCCCGTCCCCGGCTCCCCTGCTGCCGCGCTGGCGCCACTCGCTCCGCAGTTCCCCTGGGCCCCCTCCGCTCCAAACACATCCGCCCCAGTTCCATCTCCACCGCCGGTGGGGTGGAGGTGCTGGGGAGCCTTGAGATGTTCTGGGGCTGAGGCGGGGGCGGCTGTGGAGGGGCCGGAACAGGGGGCTCCCATGGCCAAGGACGAGGGGGTTGAAGGGTTGGCCGAGGTGGCATCTGTAGTGTGTATAAAAGCGACATAGTTAGGGGAACTGCCCGCTGACGAGCAGGCTGGCTGTCCCATTTAAGCAGCTGATTTGTGCAGATTTAGTCCAGATTTCCACTCTTCCCAACTCTAAATTCAATAAGCGTCTGTTGCCAGTTATCAGCCCTCACTGTGCATGCGAGGGCCAGTGAGCAACGATCAAGCAGTCTGAAGTTAAAGTGGAGAAGGGTGACAGCGCCCGTATTGTTTTGATTCCTACAGTTAAAAATCAATGTGACACTGACATGCTTTGTTTACAGAAAACAAAAGCAGGCTATAATCGGTACAAACACATTGCTTGAAAAAAATAAATAAATAAGGTTGGGTCAAATGTTCTGGTACAGCCAGATTTTTGCAAGCTGGTAACATGGCGCCAATTTGGATTTGCTAGGGTTACAGAAGTTGTTGCAATTTGCATTCAGTAGTACACAATAGTTTTGGCATGCCAATTGGAAGATTTGGTTGGGACTAAGCGTAGCCATGGAGACAGAATAAACAAGCCTCTGACCTATGGAGCAGTGAACTGCAGACCATTTTATATGCAGACACTCCCTGCCTCAGAGGGAACTTCCTGCAATAAAAATGAGACAGCCAATGAGCAACAAGAGAGCTGATCATTCAAGATCACTTTTGTCAATCAATAAATAGTTAAAATACCGAAGGTAGAACTTTTGAAGTGGATTATTCACTGAATATCAATGGCTAGAGGCAACTTCTCTGTGTATTGATATGTATCGTTATGCAGTGTGATTTCTGAGGACTTTTAGAAGTTAGAATGGGTTTCTTTTTTTCCACAATGAGCTACTTTAGGTTAACATTAAAGGTCCCATGACATGCCACCAGGTGTGGTGTGATTAGCCGTTACAAGCGGGTTTTGGAAATCAGCCCCTTTAACACATCACAGGTGTGCGTGTCCACCTAGATGTGTTACAGATAGATGAGCAATGTTTGCTACAGTCCACTGGGTAGGCTGATAGACCTCTAGGGCTGCGTTTCAATAGTTGTTCAACATGCCCTCATTCACTTCCCCTCAGCCCTTGGTATGACGTCACAGCATAC
>JAOPJL010000162.1:2088556-2099166 GCA_027123545.1 Trisopterus esmarkii | reverse complement strand
TGTGTGTGTGTGTGTGTGTGTGTGTGTGTGTGTGTGTGTGTGTGTGTGTGTGTGTGTGTGTGTGTGTGTGTGCACAAGAAGAAATCCAAATCTAAAAAATATTACTCATTGGGTAATATTACTCATCAGGATTTTTCAACCTATATTACGATCATGTTGGTTTAAGGGACTAATGCGGACAACTATTTTTGAAATGGGTCCAGTATTGAGCGAGAGCGCTTCAGCTGTAATCCACAAAAAACAGGCTGCTATGTAATCCTTTAGGGCAAGAACGCCTTGTGAATGTCCGTCCTCTAAAAGTGCTTGTTTGGGCCACAGACAGGCTCCGCTGTTTTGAGCATTGTGGAAAGGATTCCTACACAGAAATACTACTTTTTGCTTTGCCATTCACTTGAATCGGCCGGTTTGTTATTGTGTCCAATCAAGTCTTGCTTATGGAGAATTGCGCATGTAGAAGCCTTGCTTTGAACTCTCGTTGTTGCAGGGAATGTTCCTATTTCCATTAAATTTCAACTCTCCTTCACCCAAATCTATTTGTTAACACTAAGCTTCCCTTTCTGTAGTCCAACACAACAAACTCTCCTCTCTCCAGCTCTCACTGATGTTCACTTGGAAGTGGACAGAGACGCCCCCCCCACCATTTCAAGTGGACAAGAGTACATTTGTTAGGTCTGTACCAGTTTGAATGAGCATTCACACCACCCCAAACAATTTGTACTATGGGAGGGGGGGAAACCCTCCAGGGTTTGTTCACAACGCACCCATTAGCTCAGGTGTAAAAGCCCCATTGTGTCATTCTGACAACCCTGAAACTTTTTGCAAGATTTTTTTGTTTGTTTTGTTTTTTATGTACTGTAATCATCATACTACATAGAACATTCATGCCACCTTTGTGTTGGAATGGACCCAAAAGACAGCGTAGAGGCTTGGCATTAGACTACATGGCCCTGACCTCAATAAAATACAAAGCTGCATCGTCCAGTAAACGGCGTAAACTTACAGCCAAAGCTTCTTTATAGAGCCTCTTTCCTACTGGACAGAAAAAACCCACTTACACCCACTAACATCTGGCTTTTGTCTTTAGGGGGAAAGGTTACAATAGGCATATATTCCTGGGACAAATAACTCTGCAGTAGTCACGGGTATTTATCGGCTCCGGCAATCCAATCTCTGATGTGAACATGACACCCGGGAAGACACACACATTTTCGCCCCTTTGTAGTTTCTTCCATGTTTGAAAGAGAGTCTGAATAAGTAGCAGACATAAAAATAAGTAACCCTTGTTACATTTTCTCTGGCCTCAATGGATGCCGCTTTCATTCATTTTGGTAGGTTCATTTAGGTTTAACTTTGAAGTCAATTCTGAATTAGAAGGCACCTTTCAGTGGTAAATGTATGGTTGCAGTTGCCCCTAGTCACTGATGCTGGTGCAACTCAATGGGATTTTTCTGGTGGCGATTCCCATGAAGCCTTGCTTTCCCACAGAGCTGACCCAGCTTATCCTGACCAGAACCTCTAACCTTTTAATATTAAACCTTTATGCCTAAACTTGTCGAATCCAAAATCAAGACAAAAACCGTCTCTAACCAAATATCAAGACAAAACTATCTCTCAGCTAATACATACAGCCAACTCTTCTAAAGTATCATTGGAGTAAGAGACAAGTCCATCTATTTGCCGCCATGATCCCCTGAAGGTAGGGTCATGGCCTTGGCAATGCCAGACTGATCCCAGATCATGGTGTTAATGACGTAAATGCAGAAGCTCACCTGATGCCAGGGTTGCAGAAGGGGGCGGGCCCGCCTCTCCCCCTCCCCCACTTTTTTGACTCGTGGCGGCCGTGTCTGTCTGGGCGGATGGGGGCTGTAGCTGCAGCTCTTTAGGGAGGAGGTCATACACAGACTCTATAGACCGGTGGAGCAGTGACACACCGGGGAAAAAGGCAAAACAGGCAAACAATCAAACAAAAATACAACTCAAAACCAAAACCAAAGTGACACACTTCCCTGGGCTAGGCTTTCACATTCACGGAGAGGGAAGCTGTTAGAATGTAGTGTAGGGTGACAAGTGGTAAGAAAAACCTGCATGGTAACGACATCTTCCACATGGCTGCGTAAAATAAAACCCAGCATAACATGCCTGGATCCTAGATTACGTGGGATTCCCAGTAGACTATAACCAAACACCACGGCTACACTGGAAAAGACCACCACTGATGCATGATAAGCACCGCATTAGGAGTGTGGTTGCTAAGAAACAAGGACCCATCGACAGGGCGACATGGATATTTCATCTGTGTTGACCGTGTCCAGCGTGGGTTGCAGTCTAGCAGTCATACGATACTTCAGCATCAGCAGAACGACAAGTCAGAAAGACACACACGATCTCACACCTCTGTGACCAAAACACGACTGCCAGAAGAAGAGTCTACAGAAAGTTACTAAGCTAAGCAACCAACGAACCAAAAAGCCCCTTTAGAGTTGTGTCTTTATACCTGCCGGATTGGAAAGATCAACCAGACAAGCAATTGCTTTTTTATGCAACCACGAGTTTGTTGACCTGCCACATATCCCCATGCTGTACCCCACATACCGAAAAAAAACTGAAGAGCTTTGGCAAAGGGTATATATAGTGTAGGATAAATATAGGTCCTCTGTGAAACCTTGATGAGCCAACGTTGCCCATATCAGAGGTCTACTGTTCCTTGTGCTTTGTCTGCTGAGAGGAGAAAAAGTCTTTGTGTGGGAACCCATCAGGCTCCACTAAGGCCCCGACGTGACATCAGTCCTGACTGAGTCACTTGGACCTCTCTGAAGGCTGACCATACAGAGAACGGTCTGAGAGGGAACATGCACAGTTCACTTCTGACATTGGTACCACATTTGTAACCACAGTGTCTGCCAACACATATCCTTTAAAGCGTGGAGACAATTGACGAGATGGAAAGTAGATTACTCACTGCCATACATTTATGTTTCTACAACGATTTTCAGGGGAGAATAATTACTTCAGACCACCGTGTGATGATTTACCGGCATTTGAGTCATACCAGTGATGATTTATAGCAAACCAATGCGTTACTTTTACAAATTGGTGAGTTCAGGGTTTCAAAGTATAGGGCTGCAATATATGGTCGAGCATGGTACGATTATTTGTTAGTGTTTCTGAGTAATTATGAGAAATTAGAAAGAAATGCTTGTTATACTGTTAAAGGTTGTTAAAAAATGATTGACACCCTACTAGTGAGTGTATAATAAGTTTACCATAATGTTTGACTCAAACTAACTAAAATATGAGAGGCGGCAATGAACTTCAGTGCAGCAATATCAATATATTTACAATAGAATAGATTAGTACAATAGTACAATTTGCAGCTTGCTCCTTAATGGTTGCACAACCATCCTCTCCCAACATTTTTGCAAAATTGGGCTATTACCCATTGGTCGAGAAACACTGGCTACAGCCTACACTTGGAACAATCCAGTTACCTCACCACATTGCTATGCCCTCCTCACATTACACATGCTTAAAGTGTTGCCAAGTGCCATGCCCACTTTGAGCCTCTGAAGATGGCATCTGATAAAGATGCCAGATTGATACTTGTATTAGAACGCTTATTAGAATCCCTCCAGGCAGCCAGACCATAACGTTACCTATTTGGAACAAGTCATGCATATCAATCTCCCACTACAAAAATTTAAATAATATGAATTTCTCTTCTGTATTAAAGTAAGTCAGTAAATGATAGCATATTTAAATACTAAGCAGTCACTCAGCACCTTAGTCAACATAAATGTCTGCACAGGAAATAAGGCATTCTATTTATTTGTCTATGGTTCCAGAACTGCCAGTCCAGCTCGACTGACATGCATGCCTACCTGCTGTCCGCAGTCCCACTTTCCCCCATTAGACGAAATAGGACACACACACACACACACACACACACACACACACGCACGCACGCACGCACACACGTTTGCCCGGATCCATTGAGAGCATTAGTTGCAAGGTCAAATAACAATGCCAGGGTTGTTCATTAGCAGGCTATAAATAGCAGAAGCGCTGATCTACTGGTCAGGTAGCAGGTGAACTCTGGATACCCTGCATAGAATGTGGGCGTGCATTCGATCGTTTACACATAAAGGTTAACAAATAAACAATGTCCAACGCCTATCCCTTACTACTTATTCTAAATGTCGGAGTAGACACAAGACAAAGCAACCTTTTGTAAACAAACCCTATTTATTGACGGTAACCTCGAACAACTAAAAGCAGCATTGTTGATTGTAAGTGGCACTGAGTGCTATATTCCCTGGCGATGTCTGCAGAAGTGACTGACTTCTCAAGAGCCAAGAGGACGATGGTAGAATACACTACTATAATATATGGGACCTCGGTCAATGTTCTGCTGCACTTACTTGAAATGAGGAAATAACAATAGAGCAACAAGTCCTAGGTATTGGGTCGGGTGTGAGTTACTAAATAATGTCTCAAAACATCTAAATTGAGCAATAGAGCAGCTGTTTGTAGTTTATGATCCGGTGGTTATGACTATAGATTGGAAGTATTTGGTCTTGGCCAAACTCGATGGCCAATCCCTTTCAACAGATGCACTACTAACCAAAATAGCACGTTTCATTCACAACCATAGGCAACGAGGACACACATAAACACACACGGACACGCACGCGCGCACAGACACACACCCACACGCGCACAGACACACGAGGAATACCACCGAGTAGACCCTTTTAATTGTTCTAAATAGGAAATATGTCGACCACGACATTGTTTTTCTAAATGTACGGCAGCAAGACATCATTCGGGCAGTACATCTATGCAAATGTCACATTCTGCTAGCCAGCCGAGCTAGCTGGCCAAGTTAGTTAGCCACATTGGATGGCAGAGGAAAAGAGGGCTAAGTAGTGTTAGCTAGCAGCTTGACGAGAGCTACCGTGACATTCACATCGCTGCATGCAAAACCAGGACTAATTGTATACGTGAAGTACGAGTGCAGTAAGATCTTACCTTTGGAGTAAAGAGACTTAGGGGAATTAAGGTCCAGATCCGATGTAAGGAGGGATATAAAATCAGAGGGCATAGCAACGCTTCATCGAGGGGAGGGGACGGACACCCTCTCTGGATCAGAAACGAAGCCAAGCTTCCCTTGGTCAGTAAATATTTGCGTTTAATAAGCGGAATGGTTCACAATATATACAGGATAGTGATAATCCCCGACCAAACACTTAAGACGTAAACATACTTTCATTAGTACGTTTCGCGATTAGTTTGCCTTTGAGAAGACACTGCTACGATGAAACGAATACACACACACACACACACATACACACACACATACATTACACACACACACACACACACACACACACACTGCCCGGAGACGGTCGGCCCCCTCCTGGCTCCGCCCACTCTCGTGGGGCTCCATCACGTCACTACGTATGCTAATGGAAGCATGCTGGAAGTTTTTCAGTTTCTTTATTTGAATATGATTTATATGATAGCCACGTGTAGCTGTTATGCATACAACTATAATCTTAATATTTAATATATATATATGCATATACATATGAAGTGATTGGTGAATGGCGAATCAATTTACGATACACCTCAAATTCCCAGAAAGCACTTCGGTAAACGTCATCGTCACGGCATTGCGGAAGTACTTCCATCGGTGTAATGTTGTTTTTTTTACTTTGACAGTCACATTCATTCTGCAGAACTGATATTTTATTGGCGTCTTTAGTAAGCGTTATGGCAGCTCTAAAGTACGCAGGTATGGATGACACAGATAGCGAAGATGAATTGCCCCCTGGATGGGAAGAGAGGTCTACTAAGGATGGATGGGTATATTTCGCAAAGTAAGAAAGATTTCCTTCGAAGAACACTATACAGTGGATTCATATTATTATAATATAAGTTATCATTGGCGTATGGCGATAGAATGCTGAATAATAGTTGCTTTGAGTTTAAAAACAACGCAGACGGGCAAAAAAAAAGAGAGACTACACTTTCATTGTAATGAGTGTGCACCCTGAATCGCATTGCAACTGTACAATTAAGCTCAAGTTTTCGCATAGGACTTTGCTGCGAACCATCGGAAGCATCCCATGTCAGACTCTATTTTAATGTAATATGTTTCCTACTGCTAACCCTTTCCAGCATGCAGGTGTATTTTTGCAATAGACTAGACTAGAATAGATTATTTCATTCTTTCTTTATTCTTGCCTAAACGTGTCAAGCCAGATAAACAGTAGTTAGAATAGTGCTCTTATTAGTGTCTGTATGAGGCCGTTATATGAACCCATTTGCCAGAATTGACTTCATAATATGATCATAAACTCACTCACTCATAAACTAGAACTGAGGTTATGTTTAAATTTGTAAATTAAATTAATCAACATCTTCTAGCCCCTGTTTGGGAAATCCGAGGTGCCCAGAGAGATGTTATCCCTCCACCTCCTGGTTGGTCCTGGTTATGCCTCATGCTCATCTCAAAGTTAACCACACCTGTACATTTTAAAGGGGTGTTACTGACCCTGCCTGGACCACCTCTGCCGGTCTCGGGAGATTCAACTGAGACATCAAGCAGACAGAACAGAACTCATTCCGGCTGATTGTCCGGCTGCACCAAACAAGTGGTGGTCACTAGCACTTCACTCGTAGTTTGGCGACATATAGGTGCAGATGCAACATACTGTAGGTCAATAGAGAGCTTTGCCTTCTAGCTTAGCTTCCTTCTCCTTGTTCCTACATCATCTGCATTAATGCTCAAAAGCTCACTGGATGCCACCCTTCTACTGCCACACTAGTCACACTCAAGGCCTCAACTGGGGCTGGATGTCCCTCCATGAGTGTAATGAATAGGAGTATAGAGAAAGCACAGAAAGCAACAGTCAGACCCTGGTGTCCCATACCTCCCATTCAGTACCTCCCACATAAACTTTCCGGGAACAGGGTCATATGTCGCCTCCAGATCTTGGAAGCACATGACGACATATAAACTCTCTTCAAAGATCTTCAAAAGGGTAAAGGGTGGGTTTCTCTGGACTCTGACCTTGTGGCAGCCAGCCAGCCAGAAACTTTATCATGTCAGTACCTCACAACCTCACAACCCCCCCCCCCCTGTTATTGTCTACCATAATTAAAAGGTCTTAGACCTGGTATTTCTGGATCTTCAACCCAGACATGTTTGCCTTGCTTGACCCTACCCAGTATCTTACAACTCCAGACAACATGCTCTCTGGAAATGTTTAGAACTCACAAGCCCTTCAAAGCCCCAACTTTCTGAGTCATGACCCAGGAAGGTTCACGATTCCAGTACCCATCTATACCCTTGTTGTGGTCTATACCATCATAGTGAAACAGATTGTTGTCCAATGTTCTTCCATTGGGAAGCCATGAGGACTCACTGCTAATATGTGGTCTCTCTTCTGATATCTTGTGTGACCACAGCCATGATGAGATGAAGACCCAATGGGAACATCCTAAGACTGGGAAGAAGAAGAGATGTGCTGGAGGTTTGTCTGAACCATCTAACGTGTTTATCTGGCTGAAACTACCCATCCACTATTTACAATGATATTTATTCACACTGGTAATTAAGGAGTAGCTATGGGTTTGGCAGGGAATTTAGAGACAAGTCATTGAGAAGCAGGTCAAGGTTAGACATAACACAGGGTTTTGACGTTGAATACAGACACTTTTCATTATGGAGCAGGTAGGGGTTAGACTGTGAATACGGAGACAGGTATCTAAGATGAGGTAGTGGTTATACAGTGAATACAGAGACGTGACATTAAAAGGTAGGGGTTTGACAATGAATACAGAGACATCATTATGGAGCAGGCCTCTGGTTCAACATAGGCCAGAGAAAACAAGGAATTTAGTCACATTTGGTGTAAATCCTGCTTTGGTGAATATTTTACTCTGTGTTTTGACTTGCATCCATGCATTTCCAAATTCCTAGTAATATTTCTTCACCTGTGTTCTATCTACTTCCCTCTGTAGATTTACCATATGGATGGGAACAAGAAACTGATGAAAAAGGACAAGTGTTTTATGTTGAGTAAGTTGTTCCTTCCTTAGACACTAAAATACAGTGTTCAGGATTTCATAAGAACATTTCATGAGGTAACTGTTGGAGTATGCATAACATCTAACATCTGTTAGTTATCTACTTCTCTCAGAATTTACCCTCTTCAAACCATAGGCCTACATGAGTTAGCCTGGAACCGATGATTCATGTAAAAATATGTTTAAATCATTTACATCCCATGTAGTTAATTTTAGCAATTTATCAACAAATAGTCAACAATAATCAAATAATGATAGTTACAATATTCCCAACGGTCAAATCCATGCCAGGGTTTTAGGCTAATATAAAGTGCAACCACAACTACTGTACTTTGAATAATACGATTTGATAATGTAAATTGTCGTTTCAGTCACATTAACAAGCGGACCACCTATTTCGACCCGCGGCAAGCTTTCACTGTAGAAGATGTGGTGCTGAAGCCAAAGAGATATGATGGAAACACCGCTGCCCTCGAGATCCTGCAAGGGCGTGACCTTTCTGATAAGGTCATCCTCATAACTGGGGGCAACTCTGGAATCGGTGAGCTCACATACTGAATTGTGTTTCCTTTTACTTATTTCATCATGAAGTATACCGTGTATTCATCTGTATTTCTGTAAAGTGGTGCCACTAGGTGGCGGCGTGGTGTCGTGGAATATTTAGGAGAATGTTTTTTTTTTACTATCCAGAACAGGACCATGTCTCCCCTTATCCGTCTAAAACCAGACATTCATCAACATTAGCCCCCAAAATGATACAATTAGACCCAACAAATCATTTGTTAATACCGAACATGATTGTATTGAAGTTCATTAGTGGTGCTAAATTGAATGTCATTGTTAACTGTAATAAATTATGGCCATTTGGCCCTACCGAATGCAAGGCTCATATTATAATGGTGTGTGAACAAATCTATTCCTCTTTCTTTTAGTTAACATTACAGCAAGTGGCCCTTTATTTTGGACTTGGAATTGTTCAGCACAGGTAGTGACAGTATTAGGGGAAATCAAATAAAGATAACTTTTCTTAATTGTATTTCTATTCAAATCTTTCTTCACAATGTTGAGCAGTTTAATTGATATTTTTTCGTGAGATGACTGCAATCAGTGCAATATATTTAGGGTAATAGCAGCTACCGAGAAGAATCGTCACCTTACAATGGGGTCTTGAACTAATTTAATGCACTGCTGACCTTGGGGATTATTCCCCATAATGTCCGCAAAACACTTCATCAAGCAAAACTAAAGTGGGAGTGTTTGCTAGTCAAACTAATTACATTTTGTCTGTCACATGGAGTCAAAGTAGCTGGCTGCCTATTTGATCAGTTTGACCATATTTAAAAATTTTAACTTTTACTTGAACTACAAATTAATATTCAATCTCTGTATTGACTTGTTTTGCACAAGACTAATAATTTAGAAAAAAAACATATCAAATAATAAAATAATTAAGTTAAGAATAATATATTATTAAGGGTTTTGGTCAAATTTGAAGGATACAATATCAGTATGTATATGTTTGCATGTACCATGTGTGTGTGACAGAGACAGAACCAGATCATTTAAAGTTTATATTTATTGAAAATGAAAAATAAAAAAAAGAATTGGTTCAGATAATAATTAAGACAAAACCATATATTGTTAGATAGGTTGACGAATTAGCTGGCTTTAGATTCAAAGACGATATAATTGGATTATTGAAAAAAAAATCGATATTCAATTTCGCCACAAGAGGGCACAGGTGGCACATCATGCCAGTGGAGCCAATAACGTCTTTATTTAATTTTAGACGGAGCTTAACACTTGAGAGGAAGGTGAATTAATAAGCTCCATATAGTTGTTTTTCCTCACATATAAATTATTACATATAGTATATAAAACGAATGTAAAAAATAATAATGATATGAATATTAATTTCATGTACATATAATGATGCATCTTGCCTATAATTACCATGCCAATAGTAATTGCCGCTGCTTGAATGCCTCTTTGACATTCCAGTAGCCTATGAGTAAAATTAGCTTATGCCAATTGGTTTGACACTTTTAGCATTTTATTGGTATCGGTAGCTAGTGTCAAGGCTATTTTCAAAATGTCATATTTCCTCTGAAGGAGGAAACGTACATTTTTTTTATTAGTTATCAAAAGACACGAATTTCCCTACCAAATTTCCATAATTTTATACTATTAATTTAGCTTTTAATGCACATTCATTTAAAACACATGTATGGGTTTATTTATGCATGAAATGTAATTGTGTGCGAGTTTGTGACCAACCTTGCAATATTGCTCGGAGGCGAGATATTACGGTCTGTCCTGCCTATGTGCTCACCATGCTATTTGCACAAGCATATACCTCCTCTCGGTTCCCATGGTAATCAAAGAAGCCATAACTCCAATTGTGTTTATAATCCTACTGCTTTGTTTTTCCTTCTCACTTATTCCCCTCCGGGCGCCCCCCCCCCCGGGGCGGCCGGCCCGCGCCCCCGCCGGCCCCCCGCGCCCCCCCCCGCCCC
>JAOPJL010000162.1:1939606-1958325 GCA_027123545.1 Trisopterus esmarkii | reverse complement strand
ACACACACACACACACACACACACACACACACACACACACACACACACACACACACACACACACACCCACACACACAGGGGTTAGGTGGCACCCACTGGCACTATAAGACCTGTGTGTGTTGCCATGGCTGTGTGTGTGCGTGTGTGTGCAGAACAGACGGAAGGTCTGTTCTGTTGGAAGGAGAGCTTTCTTCGAAGCTTCATGCCATTTGCGGTACCTCCCTGTATGTTGCACCACCCATTTGACCTTGTTTTTCTGAGCAGAGAATGACAGGGAGCGGCCAGCCTGAGGTTTGTGAAGACAAAATTATCGGCTGAAGATTATTGTGCAGTCTATTTAGTATTTCTTCTTTCACAGTATTTCAGAGTTCTACAAACCTCAATTAAATTCAATACAGGCTTCATTAGCAGGACATATATAAAGGTTATATAATATGTGTTACTTATATGTGTTACTTGTGTTACACACTGCTCGAAGTGCATCCCTCTCCTCTGTGTTCATTCTGCTGGACCTTTCGGCAGCGTTGGACACATGCAGTAAACCTCCAGATCTTCCTCTCCACCCTCCAAAAGCTAGGAGCATCAGGATACGTATACTGTCCCGGTGCATATGCTACCTAAAGGATCCCACTTACAGGGTAACCTTAAAATAACCTGTGTCTGAATCTTGCAATCTCCCTACTGGGGGCCCTCAGGGTTCTGTTCTGGGTCCCATCCTTATCCCATCCTCATCTCTCTGTAGTCCAAGTCATTGGTTATGTCATTCACTCACTCCAAAGCTATGTCGATGACTAATAACGAATAATGTATTTTTAAGTGTCTGGCTTATTATGAGGCTCAAACACCACCTGAGGCTTCATTTGGACATGCCTGAGATGCCCTTCCTTCCAGGGGAGGAATCTCCCATCGACAACCTCTCCATCAATATAGAAAACTCTGTCGTGTCCCACTCCTGGCGAGTCATCTCGTTCTGGCTGGCCGGCCTGCATGTGCCATTCAATCTCTGCAGCTCATTTAGAAGGCAGTGGCTGGTCTTCAACATTTCCAAGTTCTCCCACAGTAGTCCTCTGCACTCTGCAATGGCTACTGGTGGCTGCTCGAATACGATTAATTCAAACCACTGGTACATGCCTACCCTGCTGTGATTGGGTAAGGCCCATTCTACATTAAGGACATGGTCAAATAATACATCCCAGACTCTCGGACAAATGGCTGTCTACTCCGTCACTACGAGGGGGCCCCAGCTGTGGCAAAAAAAAATCCTGATTGTTTGCTGTCCTGGCTCCACAATGGTGGAACGAGCTCCCTTATGAAATCATGACAGCAGAAACCGGTGGCCTCTCCGGTGCAGACGGAGACCTCATCTGTTCAGACGGCATCTTAGGCCATCAATAAAAAACTAAAAACTATCCGTCTCTTGTTGGTAAAATTAAGCACTTGAAGCATTTCGTTAATTAAGTATGTATTTCTGGATTGTACCATTATGAATTTATTGTAAGTCGCTTTGGATAAAAGCGTCAGTTAAACAAAGTTGATGTTACGTAATGTGATGTTGCTGAAGCACTTGAACATTGCAATACATTCATTAATGATATATGATAGATATGATATTGGTTACTTATACGAATTATAAATAAATGCATTAACAGTAATCAGAGTGAATCTACAGTATCTCTCTGATCGCTATCTCAACTTTGAGCAGAGAAAAATTATAACAGAGGCCCTTTATTATTCGATTTGTCACAAGAATAGTCTGTTCAATCTTAGAGTCCTCTTAAATTAAGCTGTTTCTAGGTGATCGCAGAGCATAGGGGTTCCTTGTATAGCCATACAAACAGCATATTTGCGTTACTTTATATAATTATACCATTAAACGGAATATCTTACATTTCTTATAGGCCTATTCGTACGATTTTTAGGTCATCAGAGAAACGAGAGAATTACTGTGCGACACGTCAGGTCGAGAAATATGGCTACAGGAGCTGCCATACTGTAATAGAGTAAAAACTAACTAGAGCCTTTTGACAAAGTGCAAACTATCATTGTATAGCCCTAATTGTATTACATGTAGGTCTCATCATAAATGCTTTCCCATCAGATCTTGTCCTTGAGAGGTCAGCAGCCCTATCCCTGTGTAAGCTACGTTTCAATACAAACTGTAGATTTCAAACCAAGGCCGTAGCTAATAGAAATTACCATTGAGACCGAATTAAATTAAGACATGAAAGAGACGTGCGATGCTGTCGTAACAAGAGGAAGAGGCAAGCGCCAACTTGTTAGCACTCTGTGCATGCAGTTCGAGTAAAAATACGCACTTGTTAAATGGATTCCATGCTTGTTTCCAAGAATCGTATGCTTTTATAATGTTTTTAGAATTGCAGTGACATCTTTTCACCTCATGGTCTCCGGGTGACTTGCAAAGTGACGCGAGCGCAACAGCCGACTTCAGTTAGTGACGCGAGTTGGACGCGGACCAACTATTATCTACGAGGATCAGAACAGATCACCATGCCAACCGCTGGTCAGTGTGTGACCTCACCATCTTTAGTACGTAACAAAAAAAACATTGAGTGTATGCTTGGACAGTGTCTAATCTTACAAAATAGCACGTCTGACGTGAATTGGATGGCCTTAACTCAACGGTCTTAACAAAACTCAAGATGTACCAGGAAGCTTACCGGCATGCTGCAACACAATCGAAAAGTCTCTCTGGAAATATATTTCCAAAAGTACTTTATTATTCAGCTGCACACAGGTAGCTAATTAGCTATTGATGGAAAAACAAATGAACAAAAAAAGTAAGGCAAGCACATAGGCCTTAAGTGAGCGAATCTATAGTAATTTTCAAAGTGAGCCCAAACAGACTGTAGCAAATGCATCTTTTAAAAGCCTCAGCCTTTAGAAACCTATTTAACTTGAATTCCACAATCCCCGTTTCATTAAATCTTTTACTGAAAAGATGCAAGAAGGCTGGGGCGTGCTGAACATTTGACCTGCAGTCACAAATTGGCAGGCATGACATTTTTTTCCAAGTGGGAGCCGAAAGGGCTACAATGCTTCAGGGTGTAATGGGAGTTCACAAAATGAGCGGGCATTCTGACTATGTACAGCGGGGTTCCGCCAGCCTCAGACTATGATGTGGGTCGGATGTTGAAACATGTCCTCCAGCGGTGGTCAGGTGGGTTGGTGGAGGTTATAGCGCGTTGTACTCCACACACTTGGATGGATCTGTGGTGAAGTGTTTCTGGCAGCTGGTCATTAACCGCTTCAGTCCCTGAGGAAGCAGTCAAATGCGTATTGTAAAAGCACAAGAAACTTGATGCATTCGATTAAATGCAACAAACAAAGAACAAAAACATGAGCAATGCATAAAGAATGAGCAGGAAAGCAACACATGACAGCACGGCTATAGAAAACACCTTCACTAACCCTTATGTAAAAAGAGTTCCTGAGAGCATTCCAACGGCTAGGGGCTTACATAACAAATGAAATATCCCAGGAAAGGATATGAAAGGAACACAGGATGTGGGTTGTTATTCAACTTGCACTCAGGGAACGCTACACATTCCTTTATCAAGGTCATGCTCACACTATGCTGGATCAATGTCAAAAAAACTCAAAATTTTTCTTTCTTCCTTTACACTAATATTTGCAGAGTGCTGCCCATCTATACTGAAATGGCAACAATGTACAGCTTCCCACCAGAGCAGATTACTCAAGAGCATTGTCTTGATTTGACAACAGAAATATCTCCCCACCACACAGACACAGAAAGACGGGCACACAAACTGAATGGAGGAGTCACCTGGATGTATTTTCTTTGCGTCTCGTCGTTGAGGACGTGAGCCACGTGTTTGGAAAAGATCTTTTCTCGTCCTGTACGAGCGTGGATGCCGACCATGGTTACACCAATAGGCCAGGGGGCATTACCGATTGCCATTTGCAAGTATGCGTCATTTGCCTGGGGAGGGGGGGGGGAATAGCATTCTCAGTTGAAGGACAAGAAAACCATAAAACAACTTTAGATGAATTGCGAGAAAGTGGGTAACATGGCAGTGATGCGTGTTGATACTGGCACAAATCTCGACTTAAATGCACAACAATTCAAACATTTAAGAGAAGATGTTAATATGGACTCTTATGTGCATTAATTGTTTCATAAGGCAATTGTTACTGCCAGTTCTGCCAGTTATCCGGTAACAAGGAAAACTGACTAGAACCCCTACATCAGATTGTACAAGTGTAGATCGTGAATGCCTAAATAGCAATTTTGCCTGACTCTAAAAATAACCCCTTTTTATGGACAATAGCGGACGGGGACTTGCAAAAACAGTTTTGTTATTTCCATTACCAATTTTTACAAGAGGCTGACCTGGCAACATTGTAGGTTGCTGGGGGCTGGTTCAGCACTATGAAGCTACAATAATAGACACTAGAACTGCAGGGCTAGTGCAGCGTGTGTGTTTAAGGTTTAACATTTAATTGATTTGTTCTATCCAGAAGACTCAACACAACACTCTCAATACTCACCACTTGGTTGATCACAACATTTAGCCTGTATTCCAACCCATAGATTGCCCAAGAACAACACATTGTGTATGTTCTTCTAAGCACTAAACACACAGCAATTGTTTTCCAAATTGGAATATATATTAATATTTTTACCTTGACATACTCCCTTTCCAACATGAATTTGATGATGTCTGTGATGGATTCTTTGATGTCAGCAGGTAGGTTCTGAAAGACAGACAGTGAATATACAATTATTTTAAGAAACAATAAATCAAATAAGTAAACAGATATGAATGTAATTCTGAGGAAAGCTACCTTCTTCCTCAGCTTCCTGAAGAGAGGCTTCAGGTAGGTCTCTGTCTGGGAGTGGGTGGCGCTGGCCAGCTTGCCCTGGACACTGCGCTTCACGTGGTCTTCTCTACTGTTCAGGTCCTTGGCCCAAACACCCAGCAGGAACTACCACGATAAAGTTGTGGCTATTGTTATGACTTGAAAACAAACAAAAATATCGTACCAATATATATTGTGCAACAGCTTCCTCTAGAGGGCATGTTTCAAAGCGTCTTACCTTCAGGACTTTGTCAATGACACCTTGGTCTCCACTATCATCTCCCGTACCCAGAGTTTTACCAAGAACCTAAGAGAGACAAGATTCTGCTATGAACCTTTACTGCTGCTTATGTGCCAGGAATGATACATATCTATGTGCAATTCTTCTGAATACATAGTCACTTTGACATATAAATCCTAATTTTAAAATATATATATATATATACAGTATATATATATATATATATACACACACACACACAGTGCTATAATTATAATTTTTATTAATGTATGGCATATTTGATCCTTCCACTTGCTCTTACTGCGGAGCTCAGGTGTTGTTTTGTACCATATTTGATCCTTCCACAACTACTTCAGTTATTGCAACTAGTGCTCTTACTGCGGAGCTCAGGTTTTGTTTTGTACAACCCATTTCATTGTACCACATTGTTATCGTGTTATCCTACACATGACTAATGGAACTGAAATTGGACCATTCCACAAACCTCTAGCTCTTCTATGGTTGTGTGCTCCTCATGCACTTTCAGATCATGCTGTGTGTCGATTTCTCCCGCTTCTGTCCCCCCAACAATCTCATTCAGGTACTGCTGGTCAATCTTGTCCATGGCTGCTTTCAGGTCATTCCTCAATCCCTAGAAAGAGCGAGAGAGGGAGAGCATGAGAGAAGAGTTAAATGAGAGATTTAACAATGGTAATTATTCCCCATCCATTTGGATACAGTCGAGGTTAGCATGTGAGCATCCGAGGCCCTTACCTTATTGACTTCTGGGGCCAGGATCTCAATCTTTCGGAGTCGCTGGAAGGCTTCATAATCAGACTCTCCAAAGAGACGGATTGGTTCACCTCGTTCTCTCATCCGCCGAATGACCTAGCCCAGCGACAGCAGAGACATACATCATGTGAGAGACAGCGACAGGCACAGGGGGATGATGGATGGTTCTGAAGAGGAGTGCACGTGGAAAGGTCAGGGTTCATGACTCACCTCTTGACGGGACAGCGACATTGGCAACTTTTCCTCTGTGAGCTCCAGTTCCATGACGGGAATGGCTGAGGGGGTCGGCGCATCCTCCACCTTGGCAACCTGGAGAAAAAACCCGGCGGTAGAAGAATGAGTTTTACAACAATATAATAAACCAACACCCAGGCGCACACGTAAGCACAGACACGCCCGCACGCATGAACACACAGACTCTCAAGCTGCTGTACGAGGGTATTCAATCTGCAATTCTGGTTTCTGGTTGGAAGAGCTCTAATCTGGTGGAACTCTTGCAGTGGAAATGAATTCATGCGCCAAGAAACGGACAACAAAAAGATTGAGATTTAAAAATAAATATCCAGCTGGATGTCAACTATGAGGAAAAATGCTTTTTGCCCTATTAAGAAACTATGCTCATTTCAAATGTTCTCCGATGATGTCATGTCATGCATTCATTTGCACATGCATGTTAGCAGTCTTCGATTGTGGTATGAAAATCACAATATAAATTAACAAAGTTTTAATATTGAAAATGTATAGAAAATGGTTCGAAGACTGCAGTGCAATACTACCCTATTGTTGAGCTTAATGCGCAACATGAAAGCATTTTGCCCAGTGTTTTTGCAAATAAATGCAAAAATCTGCCACACTTTGCAAGTGGTGGATGAATAAACAGAAACATGACACGAAAAACAGCTGCTTTTGCTGACAAATAGGCAAAACAATAAGGGGCATTTTCTGTTATTTGCAGAAATTGTAACCATTTCAGTGAATCATGCTGTAATCCAGTTCAGTTTTCCCCCACCCTTCCTTTCCTTGCTCCCTTCTTTGATTTTTATTGAAGGTAGTAGTAGACGTGAAATAACAATTCTTTGGCAAGGAAACAAACGTAGCATGTTTTTAAATAAACCAGACTTGCTTCCAAGATTCAGTGGAGGTTTGATTTGATCTTGTAACTTAACCTTCTACAGCCTCACGATTGGCCTTCACAGAGCTTTTAATAGCCTCTGAAAAAGGATATTTGTTAATGACTGTCCAAACCAGCTAGCCAGTAAAAGTAGTACAATGTAGGGAGTTCTGTATTCAATCTCTTAACAGCCAATCTCAAATAAAGAAGCACAGCAAACGTCAAAGGCCCCAAATACTAGCCAAAGGCATCCTGATTTTGCCAATGATTTGGGATGATAATTCCTGAATGTTGGTAAATGGAGAAGGTGCCAAGGAAAGGAAGATATTTGGAAATAGAGTCCATCTTCTCCTTGCTTCATGCACTGTCTACCATCATGACTGTACCATGCCATACCTGGCTCTCAGTGGTCTGTCGCTGAACCTACAGACGCAGGCAGCACACAGAGGTTGGAGAGAAACGGCACAGTAAACACAGAAACAAACGCTTGTTTAAAGTTACCACTCCAGCAACTCTTGTGCATCTTCTGATCTTGGGGAAAACACACCAAAATGAAACCCAAAGATGTGATAATAGTGAAAGATTAGATTGCATGCCTGGATAGAAACACCACTGGTTTAATATATAGAATGACCTCTATACACATGTGAATAACCATTGTTTGTATGTAGTTTGTTATGTTTCATTTTACTGCAGAAAATGTCTTGTTTTCTCATGATACACATGTCATTGTGTTATGGAATTCATTTTTGTTAAATATATATCTCTTCTATGCTGACAGAATCAAATATCTAAAACCAATCAAGCTGTTTAAAAACCCATCATCTGCATTTAAGTGAGTGATTTGCGCTCCTTTGGTCTATGGGTTGTTTACTTACTTTATAACCACATCTTTTGTAATAATCTTCCTCTTCCTTACGGGCAAGGTCAGCTCTTTTGAAGTATCTCTTGGTATCCTGGAAAAAAAACCCGTCTTGTTAGTACATGAGCAAATAACTAAAATAGACATCGGAAAATAGCTGGGCAACCATCAAAATGTAAATGGAGAAAAAAGTCAACCATTCGGATCACTCACTCGTTTAGTATTTACAAAAGTGCTGCAAAGTAATCGACATTGAACTAATGGGGAAAAAAAAAAAAAAAACTAAGCATGGAGTCCCTGGGCCCAGGCTGCACCTTGTTATGGCCAAGGCTAGAAGCGCTAACGTTACAAAAATAGACACTGCAATCTGCCGTTTACGCGTATTTCAGTAACGGCATACACGTTTCTCCTTTATTATAGCGAGCATTCCCTTAACGACTCCCCCCCGTGACATATGTTTATACTTATATTGATAAAGGGGACTATTCAATGGCATAATAATAACAATACGGGTGGTAGCAGCTAGCTAAGCATCGTAGTTTACGGTGGGTTACAGTAACACAACAAACGACTCACATTTACGAGATCCTTGTCTTGAACCAACTTTCTCTTTCTCTCGATCTCAGCCTTAAGGAGATCCATGTCAAAATACTCAAAGCATTCCCCTTTACCGCAAAAACACACACATAAAAAATACTGTTGACGTCGAATACAATCAACAGTGTGTGACCGATAGATCCGATGCCCCGGAAGTTAACGTCCGGGAGGGCCGGGGTCACGTGTCTTCTGGGATTTATCAGGTGATTCAACTCATAGGTTTTTCTATCCTTAATACATGATGTCATCATTCCAATAACAAAATAATCACAATAATAATCTTGCATTGCTCACAGTATTTTCAAAGAATGATTTTCTATGTCTCGCGGGATTAACATTTTTCGATTAAACACCGAAATGTGTCTCGATCTGTTGCTGGGCATTTGGAAATACATTTATTTTGTGGTCATTAAAAAATAAAATTAATAAATAAATTGCTTTAGTGACAAGTAGCCTAGCTGTCAAAAGGTTGGTCACAACGGAAAGTGGTGGTTAACTGAATGTAATGCAAAGCTAGGTTTGAGATTTCTCACAAATATTTTAGTTAACTTTTGCTAACTTAAAAAAAAGAAGTTTCTAAGGTAGGCCTACCTTTATTTTCCTAAATATGTAACGAACAAGGCTGCCAATGTTTTTTCATTGATAAAGTTTATTATTACAATTAGGGTTGTTATTATAATGACATTTAGTAGGCTTTTAATAGTAGGCTTTTAATAGTAGGCTAGTATTAATTAAAGGTCGAAAACTAAAATCACTAATTAATTATCTGGTTTGTAGCCTGGATTAATTGCGAGTTTGCCAGTGTTTGTGCACATGTTTGCCAGTGGTTGTGGTTACTAAATGAGAGCACACCATGAGGTGGCGCAAAGGGATGTGACGATTTTATTAATAATAAAGTCATTAATTTATTTGCATATCGAATACAGAGGAACAGACTGGTCTTGAATGTGGAAATATATTAGACACTAGTTATAAGCTTCTTCTTTTTTTTTTTTTATAAAAAGATCAGAATACTGAGCATTTGCAGTTGACTAAATCGAACCCCAGATGAGGGGAAAAAATAGTGATTAATAGGGCAGACCGGTTGAGTGTAACACATGCAGTGAATGCATATTATGAAGATCGGTTCCCGACCCTACGGCTGATTACATATTTATCCTAAAATGGAGTTCGGAGAAAGGAAGCGAAGAAGGAAGTCACAAAGCTTTAAAGTGGTCACGGATGAAGGTAGGCGTCGGGTTGCGAGACCGTGCAAGATGCGCGCCTGTCTGGGTGTCTGGCTCAGTATGAAAACAGAGACGACTGTAAACAATAGAGGCGACTACGACTTCGCTAGCATTATTGTTTCTATGCGATAAATGAGACAATGGGAATATTTTAATTAAAAGTCTGGTATTACTCTCAGTGAAATCAAATGTAAATATGATATACGAAAGAATGAAAAAAAAAATGAAAATGTAAAAATGCTTATAACACTGTTATAGAATATAATACATTCCCGAACTAATCACCTGCAAGGCTACAGTTTGGTAACTATACTATACTACTTTAGGCTCCATCCATACTTCCCCCACCTACAGGTGGTAAAAGCTGCATCGAATGAAAAGAAGGCCTTATTGGTTGATGTAACAACACATATCAGAATAAGTCACATGTCCTTATTTAGTTCTAATGTGTTGTTTAGACAACTATAGTTATTATATGCATGCATTAGTAATATTTCAGTTGTACATTTTCTTAATTTGCAATGATATTTTACTAAACTTATTCTTTCTTTAGGTTTTGACCCACCTTTGGTCAATTCCAGTTGCACAGATGCCAACGAAGAATCTGAAGATGCTGCTGTTGATGATGGTACATAAGCTTAGAATGAACCCCATGCTGGTATAAACAAAATGATCAGAAGACATATAAATATCATTTTTAATCCTCCTGCCCTCGCCCCCTCTCCATTCAGTTGAAGAAAAAGAGGAACCGAGCACAGGGATCAAGAGGCAGATTACAGGGATGATGAGACTTCTCAGTGATAAAACAGGCAGGATGTATCAGCGTATTGGGGCAAAAGGAGATGACTTGAAAAAGGATCCCCAGGACTATGGTCGGAGTTGGGTACAACCACCTGCCACCTTGCCCCATCTCCCAGAGAAACATAACTGGACCCATGCAGCAGAACCAGAGCCCTCATCTTCTTGCCTTATCCCCATAGCCAATGGGCAAAGATATACCCAAGACACCACTTGCTCCACAGTGCCCAGGGTCCAAAACCATCCAAAGGATGAAGCTCATGGTAGATTTTCATGCTTATAAATGAGAAAAATATATTTTACTGGTTACATCTGCAAGGATGTAGATGGAAAAACAATGCACACATGTAACACGTTACGTCACATTATTGTACCACTTCAGATAAACCCCCGCCCTCCTCACCAGAGGGCCCTTGCTGCATGCACAACTGTCAGGGCACGTTGCAAGCCATTCTGCAGGAGCTACGGTCAATGCGGAGGCTAATGCAGACTCAGCAAGGTCAGTAAGCACACAGAAAAAGCAAGCAGGCAGAAATAATTAGAAATTAAACATAACTAGAATACAAACCTCTGATGCCACGTGTTTCCAGCATCATTGGCGAGGCAGGAACAGACGGTGTCACCACGACAATCGTACCTCGTCCCCGGCCCTGCTCCTCATCACAGGGCCCGAAAGAGGAGGCCCGTGTTCAAAATGGCCCCACTGAATGTTTCAGGTCGTAGATCTTCTGTTTCCACTCTTGGATCCCCCTCCTGTGTGTCCCTGATACCCGCGATCGCATCCCTGCAATCAGGAAACAGCGATGGCCACAAGAAAGGGAGTTCCGGTCATGCAGAGATGATCAAACTGGCAGTGCGAAACATTTCAATGGCGGCCAACAACCAACACACTCCTCTCTCAAATGAGGCCAGTGGACCTCAACCCAAAGAGGTATTGTAACATTCCCATTACCCCCAGACTAAAGTGTCCCCAGTGTGTCTCAGTGGAAATATTCAGAAGTCAAGGGACTAAGTATTATTAATTCGTATTTTAGCCAATTCATCAACAGCTGTTATCCTTTTCTTTTAGTGGTTGGATATGTGATGGATATATTGCTCGATATTCATTGGAACTATGATCTGTCTGTGTTTTCTTTGGAGCCTGCGGTGCGTCTTGCAGAGGAATATGATGTATTTATTCCCAAAGCTCAGCTAGACTCAATCCTGCTTAACTACACTCGCTCTGGCAGCCTGCTCTTTCGTAAACTGGTGAGCTTTATTTAATAAATCCATGCTCCATCGTCCAGGCTTAGACCATATGAAATTAAATGAATTAAAATAGGAAGCTACAATACAAGTTAATAAGGACTTGCAATAATAATAATAGCTCAAAGTAGAATAATGTGTTTTCTAGCATATTAGTTAGGCATTGGGAAAAGAACATTTACAACAATTATCGTATTAACTGACCTCTCTGTATAGGTTTGTGCTTTCTTTGATGATAGCACTTTAGCTAACTCCTTACCCAATGGCAAGAGAAAGAGAGGACTCAACGACAACCGCAAGGGTCTCGACCAAAACATTGTGGGAGCAATTAAAGGTTAGAGCACCAGAATATAATTGGAATAGAATTTGTAAGTGGAACAGGGGACTTTCAGTGATTTTGCCTAATTTGTGCCCAGGGTTTACAGAGCAGTACTGCACTACACATAGGATAGAGAAGCTCCCTGGACCTCGAGACTGGGTCCAGATCCTTCAAGATCAGATCAAACTTGCCAGGAGGAGGCTGAAAAGAGGTGCGTATTTTAACTATTGGACTCTTCTAAGCATAACATGACTTTTAAATCCATGGCTGATGATGGTGCTGCTATTGTTTGGCTCTTTGTGTTTACCCAGATGCGGAAGATGTCTCCAGTAAAGCCACCTTGAGTGGAGCCTGCATATGAACTTTAGCACATGGCATGACATAGCCCCTTTCATCCAAGTTTTGTATTTTGTATGTATTTTCTGTATATCACTGACACAGGCAAATGCATTGTATTTTAAATCCTACCCAACGATGATGCATACTCAAATTTTGATGATTCCATAAATTATATTCAGCGGATCTTATTCAGGCTATCTTTGCTGGCGCACAACGTATTGTTACTTCGAGGTTCTTAACATTAGAAATGTCCTCTTCTAACCATTTTCCATCTCATGAGTGTATCACGTGCATGTATTCCATGCCACGTTATCTCCCTTTTTTGTTTGTTCCAAAATGTCAACTCATTACCCTCTCACAATGCAGCAACCCCTTTAATTTAACTCTCTCTATCTCCTATCTCCCGATTGCCATTGTATCATCTCTGCTGATAACACCCAGCTGTGCCTGCCACTACAGTCAGATAACAAATGCTCACTGGAACCCCTGTTTTACGGTCTTGTAGAATCGCACTGATGAAGAGTCGGCCATTGGGGGGCGCTATATTAATTATAATAATTGCAACCAGTGTACCTTTGAACAAATGGCAGGCCCAGTTTATCCAGTCAACCCTATTGGTCGAGTTTGAGACTATTCTTAACATATAGAGCATCCCAATAAAGTTCTAGCCATGTCGCATTACAAGATCCCAACATTGGCTACAGCCTATATACTTACTACTACATTATTAAATCAGTTTTCAGCATCAATCACACTAACGGTCAGGCAGATGAGGTTTCCAGCTAGCTCAACATGCTTGTGACCTGCTAGTGAGTTTTAGCCAGATTGGGCCATGGGCCTGTTGAAGACACGAGGTCTATGTCCTACACAACGTTGTGTGATGTAAATGGTTGTTTGTCAGCTTGAACTCTGCAATAGCTGCTTGTGTTTATAATTTATGTATTTCCCCCTAATAGCCTAATTGTATGCTGGCTGATGGCCCCTCAGATCAAGCTCAGTGTTTGATTAGTCTATACATTGGTCCAATGCAGAAACGATTATTATTGATAGACAGCCTACTATGCAGGCTACATATACTTGGGTCTCAATGCCCATGTTGCACAGTATGGTAATACTGTAGGTTACTCATTGTTTTAGTTAAAGTTAATTAAGTGTGGTTAGTTATTTACGACAAAAGATGAGTGGTAAGTGGTCATTCAATGTTATAGGTGTGTTTAAAATGAAAAACGACATGTTTGTCCTGTCAAAAGATCCATCTCCCTTGCCTATCCCCTCTTGTTCTATATTGCAGTATATTCTAGAATTAATTTGAGTACTTTTTGAATCTGTCAACATCTCTTTTTAAATTGTATGCGGTAAATGTACACGTAATATTTAGATTGTGCCTCTGCGCGTTTGTCTATTTGAGTGCATGTCTTCCATGCACCAAAAAAAACATATTTTCTTCTGTAATTGATCTTGTAATGATTATCCAATGGTTATCGAATTTATTATCTATTTTTGTGACAAAGCCTCCCCCTATTTGCTCAATGTGTAACTTTCGTTCAGTGTGCCGAATTATCAATTAAATGTTGATTATATGGCTCTTGGTGTGTTTCCTTCTAAATTAAAGGTACATAACATCGCGTTTAGATTTTTGTAACCTGACTTAAAGGGATGATCACAGCCTCCTCGGCGCTTCTGAAGGACCCTTTGAGCGCCCTAGTCGTTGTCCTTTTTGAATTGTTATAGATGTCTTATTCCGATGGGTTGTTAAGCTAAATAATATATGTGTCCAATTATATGTATTACATTAGCTATGGTTTCATTTATCACAAAGAGCTAGTCTTGCAGTACAAATTTGCAACTCAATTATTTTCTATCAGGCTATTTTTAAGCACGCCCGGGTTCCTCCCCAATGCATTCTGGTTGCGTCCGCGCTCCTCTGTCGGGATCCAGCGCTAACGTTAAACAGGTAAGGATAAACTGGTCATAGCAATTAAAGGGGAAATGTTGCAAGAATATAACAGTCCCTTGGTCCTTAAACACTATAAAGGGCTGTCGTTAACATTTCCTTTGCAGCATGCCATTATATCTTTTCACAAATGGCATGTTAGGTGTTTGTTTTTAATGGTACTTCAGCTAATGTTGCACACATCGCATGGCGGTGGTCACTAAAGGGTTAAAATTTTCCACCGCCGACATATTTGTTCTTCTCACTCTTGTAACTTTTAACGACTAAATGTGTTCACTACTAAGTGCTTTTCCTTCGTTTTCGTCCAATGAATTTTACAGTTGTGGTGCACAATCTGGGCACATTTATAGCTAGCAGTGGTTTGCATTACAAGTTGATTGTGTCCCACTGCTGCTTAGGCCTATCACTGCATGCATTGATCAGCATTTGCTAGCACTCAGTCGTAGGCAGGACGGGTCAACAACAATACTAAGATTTGCAAACACAAATAGCCATGCTCGTCATTAACTATTGACGCCTCATTAAAAATAGTTTATTTTTTATTTTTTACGATGCACATGTATAGCTAGTGACAGCTGAAGGGTCCAATTACATTTGGCAGATTCCGCATTTTCTGTATTATGATCTTGAATGCACCACCAATGCTGGTACTGGCCGCGTATTCATTCATTTAAAAAGCCTGGCAGACTATGTCAAACACGCTTATTCTTAGTAGACCATCATCAGATTGCTTGTAGTGTAATATATTTATTCATTTTGCTAAAATGATATATCCCTGAAGGGAAATGAAAGGGTTTGAAGGACAACTTACATTGATGACCCCACATAACTTAAAAAAAAAAAACACACAATGGGGCTGGTAGAAAGACAAAACACACAATAACAAAATATCTATAATTACAAAACTTGACCCGACTCACGTTATTCTAGATACGAATAGAATATCAATGCCCACCTTTCATTTTATCTCTCCTTTATGTTGCTATCAGGTGAGTGCCCACTCTTCTCCATCATGTCTGTGAGGGAGTCCTTCAACCCAGAGAGCTATGAGCTTGACAAGAATTTCAGACTCACACGTTTTGCTGAGCTGAAGGGTACCGGCTGTAAGGTAAGCTTCCAAATAACCCTTTGGACCCATTAGTTATCGCTGTGTGTTTCTTAGGCCACTTCATCAAAGCCACTGTGAATACTGTAGTCACACGTTGTTTAGGAGCAGGTAGGGTCAGAGCATCTCACTCATGGAGACATACATTGTGGGGATTGAACCCAGGATATTTTAGCTGGGAGTCAATAATAGCCCTTAGGTTATAATGAGTGGATAGCTGGCACTGCCATAGGTACGATTCAAGAGTCGTAAAGAGAGCGAGAGAGTGAGGGTGATATCTTGAAATTAAACAACCTCCCTGTCAAAACAGATATCTCAAAACTCAATAACAGCTGTCATTGGCTATGCCGTTTATAACAAATAAATAGCTCTGAAATCATATCTACTTTTATTTTATATGGTTTAATTATTTTTACTTGTCATTTATGTTCTGGTTGCAGGCTACAATGTTATTTATTCTTTTGACACCAGGTTCCCCAGGAGGTCTTACAGAAGCTTCTGGAAAGTCTACAAGAGAACCACTATCAGGAGGATGAACAGTTTCTTGGGGCTGTTATGCCCCGATTGGGTATGGCTATTCAGAAACAATAACACATATTCAAAGATGAGAAAACACTACACTTCAGCAAAAAACCTTGAAATGTAATAAACAATAAGTTTTTTCCCACACTATCCAATACCTCCCCATTTTTTTTTATTCTTTATGCATATAATTAAGTAGTAGTACTACTAGTAGTAGTAGTAGTAGCCTAATGCTTTTTAATTAAGTAGTAGTACTACTAGTAGTAGTAGTAGCCTAATGCTTTTTAACATAATTCTCCTTTAATCACCCATTTAACTGGCGGCTCTTTACTTCAATTATATTATGCATAGTTTAGTTACATATTGGTAACATTTCTGTCTATGGTTACTACATGGGCCTGTTTTTTTATTACCTTACCTACTATGTTCGCACATTACGTCTTATGCACTGCTAACATAGAAAGCAAATGTTTCAACTTTAGAGTGTGTCTCTATTTGTGACTATTATTATTATTATTATTATTATTATTATTATTATTATTATTATTATTAATAATAATATTGTATTATTATTTTCATTATTTGCAGGCATAGGGATGGACACCTGTGTCATCCCACTCAGACACGGAGGCCTTTCACTGGTCCAGACAACAGACTACATTTACCCCATTGTGGACGACCCCTACATGATGGTAAGGAGAAGTGACACCTTTTCTTTCCTACCATACAATGAATAACATGCACATCGCTGCTTCAGGGTTCATTCAAATGTGATCTGTGTATTTCTGTTGTCAGGGGCGAATAGCATGTGCCAATGTTTTAAGTGACCTGTATGCCATGGGCGTGACGGAATGTGACAACATGCTCATGCTCTTGGGAGTGAGTAACAAGATGTCAGAGAAGGTGAGAAAAACCTTAGCACTCAGGCCTGAACATGTACCTACTACATCTTTGTTTCTTGTAGATGCATAATAATGACCTAAAGACCTAAAAGTAAATGTAACCTTTTATTGTATAATTTATTAATTAGTTATTTAATGTGTTATTATTGGATATATATATTGGATGTATATTTTTCTTTTTCTTAACCCTTTGCACGCACCCACTCGCACACAGGCCTATTTGGCAAAGATATAGCAAGACAGTGGTTCAACCCGTCTCTCCCCTTGTTTGGGTGGCAGGAGAGGGACAAGGTGATGCCGTTGATCATTCAGGGCTTCAAGGATGCGTCAGAAGAAGCGGGCACATCTGTAACAGGGGGCCAGACAGTGCTCAACCCCTGGGTGGTAATGGGGGGAGTGGCTACCACAGTCTGCCAGCCCAATGAGTTCATTATGTAAGTGTTGATTTGTCATTTGTGTGCATATTCTATGAGCATATTCTCAATCACAATACCTCAATTATACTATCATAATATATAATTTTATTATTAATAATAATAATAATAATAATAATATTAAGATTCATTATGTCTTGTATTGAGCATGTATCTGTGGTATGGTGCATGTTTGGTTCCTATACCTCTACCTCTACCTACCGTGTATACTTTTTTATATTATGGCTGGTCTGTTATTGCATTGCATTACATTGAATCTGATTTGCGTTGACTTGTGTGATGGACGACCTGTTGTTGTTGCCTTCCAGGCCTGACAACGCAGTACCAGGGGACGTGTTGGTGCTGACTAAGCCCCTGGGCACGCAGGTCGGAGTGGCAGTTCACCAGTGGCTTGACATTGTAAGTCTTATTCTTCCTAAATGCTTACCATTCAGTTAACATTGTGGCCTTGTGTTGGAGCACAATATCGGTGGCAAATGAGACCATTAGACCATACATTGTGCTCTGGGGCAAACATGTTATGATAATAATTTTAACAAAATGCATTCAGACTTTGTCGATCTATTATACTGTATTACGGTCAAAATCACTGTTTTTTATTAATGATATTGTGCAGTGTGGGTGACCAGCAGCATGACCTCTCAACACTGTCTTTTGATTGTCTTTCCTGTTCTTCCTCCAGCCAGAGAAGTGGAATAAGATCAAGTTGGTTGTAACCCAGGAAGACGTGGAGCTAGCCTATCACGAAGCTATGATGAACATGGCTCGACTCAACAGGACAGGTACGATGCTGACAAACAAAGCATGGAAGAAACTGCCACTGCATCACTTTCGGGTTTTGGTCTCGCTTGCTAGCTTCAAACTACCTCTATTGCCAATGAAATCCTGACGGATCAATACTCAATCACTGCCTCCCCCATCCGCGCTAACCTCCTTCCCGGTGATCTCATCTCTCGCAACGGACTGCCCTGAAAAGCGTGCGGCTGTCAATGTCTTTATTGGCGGGACAGGGCAGGAGTTTCGAGCAAGCTTCTGACTGAGGGAGCTTCTGACCAACCGATATCTGTATCGGTTGGTTAGGTAGGCGAAAGGCAGGGACTGCTGATGGAGATCTATGCATTTCTGTTCCAACACTTCAGATATTGCTACGTCAACAGTCTCCTCGTCTTTGTTGTGCTCCTTCTTTTCCTGTCCTTGTCCTTCTCACTCCGGGGACTGGCATACACATCTCCATAAGCAGCAGGAGGAGTAGAGAATGCGTGGCGGTAGACCGGGGATAAGGCTACGTGGCCCTCCCCCAGCCTACATTAGGCCATATTCACTCCTGCCAACGTTTTTCCCATGTGACACGGTGCTGCGGTCCCCGCCGGGGGCGCCGCCCCCCGCCCCCGCCCGGGGGGCCGGGGGGGGATGGGGATTGGGGAAAGAAGGGTGGGGGGGGGGGGCGGGGG
>JAOPJL010000162.1:1895525-1914498 GCA_027123545.1 Trisopterus esmarkii | reverse complement strand
ACACACACACACACACACACACACACACACACACACACACACACACACACACACACACACACACACATACATGTACCTTAACTGAACGTCAAGTCAATCTTTGAAGCATAAACATCACAAACACAAAAAATGTCCACGAAATACAGAACAGCAAATGAAGGACGAGACGCAAACCTCCAGGCGTCGTCCCAGGGGTCGTAGCGCTCCACAGCGGTGTACAGGGCTGTGTTGGAGTCCGGACTCACCAGGGAATTCAGATGCCAGCCTCCCACGGCATATATCCCTCCCTCACAGGCCACCGCGCTGAAATGCCTCCTGTGCTGGGGACGTAGCAGAAAGCATCTGTCATTGACTGGCGTTCAGCAGGTTAACACTACCTTTGTACTATGCTTATGTCCAACGCCACTTACAGTCCAGGTGGAGGGAACAATCAAAGCAATACAATTGAAGTAGTATCAAAAGAAATATCCTAACCCTAATGTGCTGTCTCTCTGTAAGGATCTGTTATTAAGGGTGTGTTATTTAAAATCAAATAGACCCTGTCTCACCTTGATTAGAGGAGCTGTGGTGACCCATGTGTGTGTACAAGGATTATATCGAAAAGAGGCCATTTTGAACTCCCAACCTCTCCTGATTGGCTGCCTGTATCCGCCCAGGATGTACAGGTAGTTGAACAGCACCACTGCAGTGTAGCACCATTTGTCTGCCCTGAACGGAAGCTCAGAAACCGGTTGCCACGCTGAGTCTCCCCCGTCCTCCGACCCGTGCTGTCTGAAGAGATGGCGGGCAGGTTCCGTCTCTGGGTCGGCCCAGGACTTGATGTTCTCTTTCCTGAGAACACAGAGCCCCCGGTTCCCCTTGGATCTCAGACCAATCAGCTCCTCCATCTCCTCAGGGCTGAAACCTCTGTGGCACAAACATGACAAAATCGTGCTTTATTATTGCCTCTGATTCAGGGATTGAACCAGCAACCTTGCGCTTGCCAGGCAACCTACTCTACCTCCTGAGCCGCTGCTGCCCTTTTTAGTATGGTATTTATCATAAGGGTTTAAACATGTTAATATCATATAGATCATTGTATGTTATTTCACTACTAGGGTATATGATGTTAAGATGTTTATGACTCTTTCTTAAAATGTCGGTCTTATCTTTTCTATTTATCAGGCTTTTACTGTTTCTTGTAAAAAGCACATTCACAGTTTAGCAGAGGCTTGCCTGCAGTTGAAACTTCACTGTTCCAAACTCATAAAAAGGTAGGTTCTGAAAGCACTTCCCTCAAGTCATAATACATAATTACATCTGCAAATTGGGTTTAAAAGTGATAATTGACAATCGACAATTGTTGTATTGAACGAACACATATATTGTAGTAGGTGTTGTATTGTATCAAGCAAAGCACTTTAATCCAAAGTGATTTAGGATGTGGTTTAACACATGATCATGCTCTCAAATCTTAACCTTATAGAGCAGCAGTCAGTCATACCTGGTCAGGTGTGACTGCTCCAGAAGGTTTTTGCTCAGGTAGGTGAATACCGTCATCCTTAGCTTGGCACAGTAGATGGCCTTGGCCAGTCCAAGGTAGGACAGACAGTTCTCTGGTGTGAGCACATCGGCGAGGGCCGACAAACACTCTGAGAGGAAGGTCTCAGCCAGAAGGTAGCTGGCTACCTGCAACGTAATAAAGACAGGGCTCTGGTAGTCCATGTTTGTTTAGTGGTGTTTGAAGTCCTTGTATTTGAATAGCCCTTAAAACCAGTTACGGTGCCTAAGGGCTTCACAGGCCTCATTTTAAGATCCCCCTCCCCCCTTAGGCCTGTACTGGCTTCCATGCATCACCAAGGTGCGTGCAGCACACTGGTGTCGGATGGCGTTTTCCTGTCCCTCGTCCCTCCCATCTGCTCAGCATAGAATGAATGGTATGAATAGTCTTGAGGGGGTTCAACTGGTGGCCGTCTCTACCTGGATGTTATCCGCCAACTCCTCCTCAGACACCATGAATTGCTGATGGAAGGAGAACTCCAGGAGGTTGTGGAAGATGGAGGAAGGCACATGACCCAGGCGGATCAGACCCTCAGACAACTCTTTCATTCTGGACTGGGACAGCCCCCGGAAATACTCACTGCACTCTGAAAGCCTTTCCAGATCCACCTGAGAAAACAGAATCCAAAGTGTATATAAAAACAGTTTGATGATATGAATCTATATTGAAATTAATATATATATAAACCCTGTATGCAAAAAAGAGCACATTTTAATGTGTATAAGCTTTCCAAGAGAAAGATGTTGTCATAATGTGAATAGTACAGAGCGTTATACTTACATGGAAGGCATGTGTGTCCGTTTGAACCATCACTATGGTTGCACTATCACCTCCGGAGTGATATGTTCGCAGCACCTTGCTGGTCTTCCACTCTTCTGACGGTGTTTCAGGAGACTCCAAGCCCTTGCATTCTGGTGGAGCCGTCAAAATATGGACTGCGGCTAGGAAACCTTCCCAAACTCTCACTACAATATATTGTACCATTGAGCGAATCCACTGACAAAATAGGATTAAAAACAGTTTAAAGTTGTTCATCTTGATGCATTTAACCTCTGATCTCCGGTCACACACCTGTAGTTAATCACTTTTCATTTCTTTGAACAGGTTAAAAACTGATCACAATGAAACTACGATAACTAACATGACAGTAATGGAGGTTCAATAAAAATAAACAAAATAATTTTTACAGTAACTTTTACACCAGTGTCCCAATATCTTCCTTCTTAAAATACTGCATATGCAACTATGTAGATATTATATTGGCCAAATGCAATTGAAAACTTCAGTAATTAGAGCTTAAAGCCCAACTAAACCAATCAAAACGTACTATACAATATAACCCCAGCTATTTAACTGAGGTATTCCGGATGGTTCTGAAACAGTCCCAGAGTGGTTATAAGTCGGTCCTTCTTCCAAGCGGCAGTAGGTGAGAAGCTATGAACTCTAGTAGTAGCCATGTTCATCTGGTTTATTTCTAGCTCCAGTGGGTGAGAGGGCATTCAGGGCTCTGGGAGGTAATGTGATTCCTCGGTCGTCTTGGGACTCTGCCTTCATAGTGCCACCCAGAGTACCTCTTTGGTGCAGTGGAGTTCAGTACAGTACAGTGTAACCTTCATCAACAGCCCCCAAAGGGTTTTAAAAGGAGACAAGGCCTACACCTGAACCTTGAAAATGGACAAGAATAAACTCCCCAAGCTAGCCCTAAACAGTAGGAAAATTAGTAAACACAGGAATATATGAAGGAGCTACATATCTTCAAATTATGGGCCAAATTAGTCAAGGTCATGTAGTGCAAGGGCTCAGTGATGACATTCGATTAGACATAACAGCTTGGACTTTTATCTTGGTTAAAAAAAAGAATGCAGAGTTCAGAAACTGGATCGTGCCAGAAATAAAAGACCGCAGAGAGCTCTCAGCACACATGGTACAACATGTTAATTAGCTTTTGAAATAGCTAAGCACTTCAAAGGGGCTTCTGAGCATGTCAGTAGCCAATTTTTTGTTTTTCCCAATACTAGACACAATTTCTTAGAGCATCACTGAATAAATCAGGCAAGTTATTTAAGAACTAGTATCTTGAAGCCAGGGCAAAACGCCATTTTGTTTTTACTTTGCAATGGCAAAAAAAACAAAGCTTTAACAGTATATAAAATTTCCATTATAAGTGGTGCAATATGCCCTCTTAAGGAGCTACATCTAAAAAAAATAGTTATATACAGCAGTTCTCTGTCAAAATAACCATGTAGTCATGTGGATATGTATTATTTGTATGGGTGCGTGTGTTCAAAAAGGACATACATTTCTGTTTACATTCATCCTCAGTTGGTGTTTTATTTATTTAATGTTAGACAGTGCATCATGGAATATCAGCAATTTCAGATCTTGATGAGAATCATTCCATCATCGCGCGTATCGGTTCGGCCCTACAGTATTTGAGTGAATGAGGTGGAATTGTTAAGTAAAGACTTAAAAATAAAGAAGTTGTCCAGTTGAATATGAATACATATATATCAAAACATATGTATATGTATTGTTTCAGGTATCCCTATCTACATGAATATATCACAATCAAAAACAGGAATTGATTTTACAGTTTTCACATAATTGTCTGTTGCATCTTCTCCTAAATTATACATACACATTCACATAATGAAGTTAGATGAAATTGGACCCTCAAATAAAACATACAAAAAGCAGTGAATTATACATAATGTAAAACTATGTAAAGCCAAACATGGCAATATTACATTTATCCTACATTTTCTAAACTCTGAAATGGCTCATTTCTGGCAACAGGAAATTCTACTGTAACAAACCAGCAAAATATAAAGATGTAAGGATCTAAATAAAAGGAATTCCTGTTACACTGGGATAGGTTGTTCAGGAAAACAGCTTTTTTTGCTTGAAGTAGGCATCGAATCGGCAGTGAGCGTAGTCCTGTGGCAAAAGAAAATACGTTTATCAGGTGATAATCATAGAAGACCCAATATAAATACAAGTAAACGCCTGCCTCCTCCTTACCATATATCCAAACTCTATTGTAGATATCTTGGCCTGGATGATGGACCACAGGCCCCAGAGAAAATGAGATGCCAGTGCGTATCTGTAACACAAGAGGTAAAGAAATATAAACTAAACAATGTTGTGTTTGTGTCCACTCAGTAGACCTATTGCAAGAGGAGCCACTTATCAAATCATCAATATCATAATTAATCAAATAATGATACAGACCACCTTACTTGTTACACCTTACAGACCATCAGCACTAGTAACTAAAGGTTTTGTTTTTTAGCAAATATAATATAATAAGCAAATAATATAAATAATAATATACATGACTGTGATAGTCAAAGGTGTAACAACAATAATCAATGTTATTTTATGTTGTAATGTGTCACTTTAATGTTCTTTCTGTTACTCATATTGTAATACAGTACTAGAATAAATTTGGCATGTAAAAAAATGAATGGCTCATTTTGAATTTCACAGCGATATCCTTACATGGATTCAATATTTTCAAATACAAAACCAAACCAAGAATCTAGTACACTTAGTACACATACTCCTGTTTTTTTTTGTGCAATACTGTATACATTTTTTATCAATAATTCAGTATTTTACCAATCTTGTATACATGTTTGTCAGCTATGTATATGACCTGTTGGCTTCAATCAGCATGGCCTCTTCCTCTTGTGTCTGGTCCTCTTGTGAAGTGCTGTCAGAGAATGCTTTGTATTCCGCCAGGTAATTGCGAATAAAATGAAGCTAGGATATAGAGCAAAACATAGTCAACATATGCAATATAGCAGGTGTTTTAACCATTGTTTTGTTATGCATTTGTAAATATCCACTATTCTATTCAAGTTGTTTCTAAAGTGTTGCTACAAACCTAAAAAAAAACAATATAAATAAGCAGTATCTAGACATAAAAAAGAATGAAGACATGGAATACAGTGTGAATAAGTGTTTCTGTATGCATCAGAGAAAATTGATGCTTTTAGCCATGTTATTAGGATAAGAAATCATAGACTGCCAAAATGTGAAATACTGAAATAGCAGTACTGGATTGCTATATTTTAAGTGGTCAATAGAAAAACTAAAAATGGCCATAACGTTGCAAACCTCAATCTGCATTCATATTATACCAGTAAAGTAATTAAGGAATACGTGTTCCTAGTAAACTAAAAAGGTCCAATTATCGTTTCCCCTTCAAACATTATGCACCATTATCAATTTCTGTCCGGTCAAGCCCAAAATCTTAATCTATCATTGTTATATTCCTGACAATGATGTGCAATTGTACAATCTGTTAAATCTTTCTGTTGAGTGCAGAGAAAACGGCCAATGGACGGCGAGCCAGACCTGCTGCTCTCTGGTGGGGTAGTTCTCTGCGCTGGCCTTGTAGAAGGGCCACTGGTTATAGGTGTAATTGTACATCCACTCGCAAAAGTGGTTGCCAAAGTCAAACCCCCTGAAGGAAAGAACAAATGACACATGTCACAACATGACATGATCTTTTTGATAACAAGGCAATAACTTGTGCAATAACTCGTAACATGGTTTTGAAGTAATCCTGGCATAAGCAAGTCATTATCTTTTCATAACCATGTTAGTTATGACAACATAATTATTGTGTTATCAGGATAAAACGTAGTTGGTTATACCTTGAACACACTTATAATAACAAACCAAGCACAAATATATTACAAGACGGCAGCGCTCGTCTTCTACATGGACAGAAGCATTGATCAAAAACCAAAGTAGGTGTAGCAACTTTCAGTAAAAATGTATAAAGTGCATCAAAATAAACTGAAATATTAAAACAATGATTACAAATAAAAACATATTTCAAGTCTTTAAAGTTTGGAAATGTCCACCACTGAAACCAACTCATGTCACACACGGTTTCCAAAGCAAGGCCTTCATGTTTACCTGTAGTTGTAACTGCTGTACTCAAAGTCTATGAGCATGAGTCTCTCTGTAGACATGGGATCCCGGCCTTCCAGCTTCAGGATGTTCCCTGAGGAAGCAGAACTCGACATTACCCAGAATACCCCTATCCTCAATGCATTACACACAAACACACACACAGTCCTTGCATTCAGATATCTTATTTCATGGACATGGTCCAAGTTGTGAGTTGTATACATATGATTATTCTTATTGAAGCGTGTAGCCCAAACAAAGTATTAGTCAACTGCATGTGGCAATATTTCCTCATTGGCCAATTCAGCTCGCAAAAACCTAGATAATGGTATTTATTATCAACCCACATGTTCATTTACTATCTAATCTTGGAAGACATAATATTTATATCCCTAACTGATATAGGAACTGGGGGCAGGGGTTGCATAGCTAAATGAATTATATAGCTAAATCTGGTGTTGTGCATGGCTCTTGTCAATAAACATGTAAACGTATATTCCACATAGGGATTTGTGGAAATTGGACAACAAATGTTGTCACTGGGTGGAGACTGTATTAGAGGTGTTGGATGTGGGGTGATAAATACCTTCCGTTACGTCATTATGACAGAAGACCACGGGAGACGGTGTTGCCGCCAGCAGCTGTCTAGCGATGACAACAAGCAATGAAAAATGGAGAGCATGGTGGAGATAAGGTTGAGGTCGAGATTCATGATTATGGGGTAGTGTCGTGTCAGAGACAACAGATTCAGTCACTTTAGATATTATGATTAGAAAGTACAAAAATATAGACGGTATCTTTGCCCTTTCAGCGAGTCATGTTTTTACCTTGTACTAATCTAGTGAAGGAGGAACCAGGGGTTTTGGATAACATTTGTTTGGGTGGTTCACAGACACCCAGCTCAGACTTGGGTGAAAGGGACTTTTTAATTCCTTCTGCTTCAGATTTGTTTTTGACCAATCATGTAGATGAAGGTGGCAATCTGTAAGCATGCAATTGGCTAACATCAAACTCAAACTCATCGGCCAGCATCATTTTCTGGTGAGAGGACAAGCCAAAACATCTTGTCAAGAACCATTGTACTAAAAAGAAAAAAAAGTATTTGTTAAAGTTTTAAATCAACATTGGAATGGTCCCTGTAGAAAAGCTTTGTCACGCAAATTAAGTTCTCTTTGGTAGATTATCTCTGTGACTAAACAGAAAACAAGCTGTAACTCATCAAGCCATCAACTCACCGGAGACTTTCCAGTTCAGCTGGCAGGTTGAATTTCATCAGCTTATTGTACTTCTTCACATGTGCTTCCCTTGTAAACTTGAGTTCCATCACTTGATCCATGTATCTAGTCAGACAGTTGATGACATTGTTCTCCATTATAGCAAATAGACACAAGTAAAATATAGTAATAATAACATTAAGAAAGGTTTTATTGATTGAGGCAGAGACAAAGACATAGACAGAGAGAGACAGAGACTGAGACAGAGAGGGACAGAGGCCGAGATAGACAGAGAGCTTTCCTACCGATCAATTGTTCCAAAAAGCCATTTTGGCTCTTTGTTAAAGGGCATTTGCATTCTGTGGAAACGAGCCACCTTACAAGCAATCTCCGCGGAAATGGAAGGGTCGCAGAGCTCCTCTGTGCGCATGCGGTCATTCTTAGAAAAGACATAAAACATCACAACAGAACGGTTCACCCAACTGTGACTCTGGCCTATTGATCTTCACAAATATGCGGAGGAGTATTATATACAATACAACGCATAACTCTTTCAATTAATGTATTGATTTAAGTAAGAGTGTGCATGAGTGTTGTACCGGCAAATACTCTTCCAAACGTCCTTCTGGAAAGATACCGTACAACTTTGGTCCAAGAGTCCGTTCTGCCAGAATTGCAAACATCACACTTTCCAAGACCAGTGAGTCCACTCCCTGTTTAGAGAGCATATATCATGGTTAATACATCTGATTAGCACCCCCATCTCTATTGTATGAGCAAACGTTAAAATGTACTACACACATAATATTCAGTGAACTTGAACTTGAGCTACAGGGTCATACCAACCTGTAGAATAGCACCATAGACTCGGAGCAGCACCCGGCGTGGTTCCTCGGCCACACTGGATACTTGGGCAGGCAGATTGCACATGTAAAGTAGATTACTCAGCCCGCCACTGCAAATATAATGTACAATGTTATTTATCCTCCAGGCTAAACAAAGAACCGACACCACAGCATCAGGCAATCGGATAGGCTATTTCCCAGTATTGAAATGACACATTTCTTTTAGAAAAAAAACACTAAGGCGCCTCATGACGTAATCAACATATTACCTTACGATGGAGATTTGAAAGTCTGATTCGGGAATGGTCTTCCAAGAACCAGACAGAAAGTCTCTGCACCAGGCGAACGCCCGGTCCCTCGTCTCCTTGTCCACCTCCTCGGTTCGGCCGTCCCGGTAGGACTCTGCCTCGGAGTCGTCATCGCCGTTCGACCCGAGAGGACTCGGAGCCCTCAGGTTACTTACATTTGGGTGTAAAAGCCGATCGGGCATGTTGAATTTCCCCTCACAACCGTCTCCAGTTTGCATGGTCAGCTTTCCGCCCAATCGCGAAGAAAACGATCTCGTAAAGGGCTGACAACCTCGCCCGACTCGTGAAACCTGGGTGATGTTGTAGTGCGAGCTAGCTAAGAGATAAAGTCTGAGACAGCGGAATGGTTGCAATAGCATCGGGGACGAATTATACAGTACAGCGCCTTCTAGAGGGATAATCTCAACAGCTCTGGAAGTGCATTACTGTCGTTTTTCTCTTTCTTCCGCGTCCACTTATGCAAATCAGTGTCATCTTAGACACGCCCTCTGACATTTCCCTGTCTGTCATCATAATTATCCAATCAGAGTTGCTGGCCTGGAGCAATGGGCAGCGATGATTGGCTGCTGCTAGATTCCACCCAGAGCGGTGAGAATCAGTGGGCGCAACCAGGAAGTTCGAGGTCGTTATAAATGTTGTGTGCCGTTGTGAGCTTGTCTGTAAATGTAAAGCATGTCGAGCATGTATTTATAGCCACATACATTATAGACGCGTCAACATTGTTTGTTGACTCGTTGTGTTGTGTTCGGTGTTTTGTGATTGGTAAGGTGTTGTTATTGTGATAAGTTGACAACCATAGCTCTCTGTAGTTGGATGGTTTCCTGTGCATCCTTGGTACACCCGCTGGTGTACCAAAGAGGGGGATATATTGTTATGCTGCCACAAAATATAGTTTAATCCAACAACATTCCTGCGTCTCCCCCTCGTACAAAGCCAATTTCAGCACCGTGTCAGTGGACAGGTACAAACCTACGACGTCGTAAGAGCAGTGCATGCGCGTTCATGTTAACGAGGAGTTTCGGGAAACGCTCGAAAGAATTTAACGATGCATCCATCGTAAGAATGATCGTACGAGCTTGGATCCATCGTTATCGGGAAACGGGGCCCGGCAGGCTTCATAATCAGCCTTTCTCGCTTTCTTTCCGCACATACAGAAATTACTTGTTTTGTTTTGTTGCTTAGTCCCGCATGGGCATGGTTTTATGTTGCACACGTTCCACTCATCCATTCACTACACACTATATTCGTTATTTTGGATTGATGCATATTTATTTTACCATTTATTTTGAATCGTAAATCACACAAACATGTAGGCTATTATGTCAGGAAACAGGCCCCTAATTGAGAGATGACACATGTTCAAGGACCAGAAGATTTATTTCAGTCACACTCAAATATGAATGTTCCGTAGCTTTAATTGCTTTGATCTGCTGAGACGAACTGGACCTCCATACTGCTTACCAATGCAGTATTTTCAATGTACCGCTGAGTAGCTTTGCCAGCATCTCTCTCTGTGTGAAGTAGATGGAAAAGTAGACAATTCTCATTGTGAGGTCAAACTACATTGCACGTACATTATAGTCTGTGAACCACAATATCTGTTTTGAGATAATAACAATTATCAAGGTATCCTTACTTTTCCTGAAACATCTGGGTTGACAATTGTTTCCGATGCACACGGCTGTGGTACAGTGAATGAACACCTGGGAACCAAACATGTAGATTAGGGCTTTTTCAGATAGGCCTACTGGTGACATGAGGTGAACAAGAAAACCAAACTGTTGGATGCATTACCTTTTCCCTCAGCGGACTTAAATTGCCCTGATCCACGAATGTGAACATCTTGAACACGAAACGCTGATAGTGAGACGGGAATTGTACGTTCGTGGCAGTCTTCAGTGTCGTCAGGTAACGGTCGTCACGGTAGGGACAGCTGAAGAGGAGAAGGAGGAGGGGAAAGAGAAAGGAGGCAAGTAAAAAAAAAAAAAAAAAAAGCTTGTTTCATCATCATCATCGTCATCAATCATACTACTTTACTTTGCACTTCAAAGATAAGGCCTACGTGAAAGGTCTACGCCCGAAAGCCTTTCAGCAATGCTTCAAGTGTAGGATATGGGTGTTCTGGCTCAGGGCTACTTTGTAAGGCATACCCATCAATCAGCAAGTCCCACTGGGGGAGGGTCTCTGGGTTGCTAGTGGTGGTAGTCCAGCAGCGGCCGAGAGTCAAGGACAGATCTGGGTCGGTCCTGCCCAAAAGTTGGACCTGTACGTAGACGTCATCCCTGAGGACCTTGACCACAGGGTAGTCGTTCGCGTTGTAGAAGGAATCATAAGCCACGTCCTCTGCCAAATTGTCGAAAGTAGCAAAAATCATATCAATTATTTTAGGTCAATATAAATTAAATACATTACATCGACAAAAAAGCTTTCATCAATTTGTGGTGAAATGTCAATATTTCTTTCTTCTGACCTTCGTAACATCCCTTTTGGGTACACACTCCGTTGGCCAACAGTAGCTCCACTCGAATAGGTCCAAGGGCAGCGACTGGCGGTAGAGGTGCTTCTATCACAACCTCAATGACCAGCGCTTCGACGGAGACGCCAATATATCTACACTGGAAGAGCAACCTGAGAAGAACAGAGTGAGCAGAGTAAGACTGTTTAATTTGTAAATCCATATTTGAAATAAAAGATTTGCTCCCAATTCTGAGAACTTTTACTTTGGGTTGAATAACAAGAGTTTCGTAGTCAGAGTAACACATGATGGATATTTAATAGTTAAACTAGCATATACCTTAGCTCTCAATAATAGTACCCTAATAATTACTATTAATATCAAGTTTTTCCTTACAAAGTGCTTCACGTCGAAAAATGAGGAACACGACTAAAAGGGCCATAACAAGCACTTGAGATCGAACAAATAACATAAATTCACACTTTCACTATGAAACCACAGAGACCCAACAAAACAATAAACCCAAGTAAATGCATACTAAATCGCTAACTACAATGGTCAAGATTTGTCATAAATGCATAATATACAATTACCCACTCATAGGTGCTGTCTCTAGTGATGGAACCATAAGGCCCCACTCCCACTTCGTATAAAGATGACATTCTGTTCTCATAGACTACCACACCGGGCTCTTCCTGTGAGGAGTTTGCTGTTAGTATGGAAGTTATCAGTGACAATCTGAAGCATAACATGCATTTGAAAATAAGAATCTTGTTACATTGTCATATAGTTGTGTAAACACATTAATCAATTGATTGTACAATGATCAATCTGACATTGAAAATAAAAGCCTTTAGTGAATTATAATTACATAAATGAACACCACAAATCTGTGAATGCGTTGTGATATTCAAGCATCCTCAACAACTATTTTTGTCAGGCATCCATTTGGCCTGATTCAATTATTCATGAATGGAGGATCATACCTTGGTAACAGAACCGCAGCCGGTCACAGGGAACTGGTAGATAGCGAATTGTGAGTTGCTGCCCACAAGTCCACAGCCTTGTTCATTTCCAAGCAGTGACACTGATTCCAGGTCAATGTTTGGCAGTGTGGCATCCATGGCCACCACCACAATGAACTGGGCGTCCTTGGTGCACTGAACAGTCACTGGTAAAAAATGAATGAGAAATTAGGCATATTCAGTGTCTATAAATTAATATTAGGTGTGAGATTAGGTATGTCTCGCAACACTTACCTGCCTTTCCGTAGAAGCAGACGCTTCCATCGAAACAGCAGTTGATAGCTCCACAATCACCAGCAGTAATGCCCTCGCGGCCACAAGTGATTTTGTAGGCATTCTCCACGTCACAGCTCTGGGCTACATCTTGAACATTCTGAGTCTTACCAGTCTGCTGTGGCCGTTGGGATTGCTGGGGTGTCTGGGTCTTGGGAGGAGTGTATGGGACTTGCTTTGGAGGGGTCTGAGGAGTCTGAGGGGTCTGAGGAGCTGGCTTCCACTTGGGAACCTGGGGCGCCTGGGGAGGCTGGGGAGCTGGCTTCCACTCAGGAGCCTGGGGAGCCTGGGGAGGCTGGGGAGCTGGCTTCCACCGGGGAGCCTGGGGAGCCTGGGGAGCTGGCTTCCACTCGGGAGCCTGGGGAGCCTGGGGAGGCTGGGGAGCTGGCTTCCACCCGGGATTCTGGGGAGGCTGGGGAGCTGGTTTCCACCCGGGATTCTGGGGAGGCTGGGGAGGCTGGGGAGCTGGCCGCCACTCAGGAGCCTGGGGAGCCTGGGGAGCTGGCTTCCACTCGGGCCACTGTGGTGCCGTATTAGAAGGTGTCTGCTGAGGCTTTACGTAACCCTGAGAGTCAGCCAGGCAGCTAAAGGCCGTGACCATAAGGCAAACCGAAGCCCATATTGGTGTCATGGTTCCCCAGCAAGAGACACAAAAAGCTCAGTAGATGCTGTGGAAAGTTTGCAGAAGTCCCACTAGCTTTTATAGCAGTTGGGTCATGCTGACTTGTTGGTTTGGCAGTCCATTTGCTGACCACAGGGGCCAATACAATTGTTTACTGTTTCAGTTGCCTACTAATGGGTTAGGCGAATAAATAAACACATTTTATTAAACCATGTTTTTGGGTATCATTTTATAAAACATTTAAACGTTTTGTAATCCATAATAGCATCAGTCGTCATTGATCTGGGCAATTTTAACTGATTTAACAGAATTCCAACCTTGATAGGGTCCGCACGACCTGTTTGTTATTACAATGACCTGGTTACTGTGTCCCGATCAGAGAGTGGGTACCAAGTTGTACTAGATGATCATCAATATTGACTCAAGGGCCTTCTAAAAAAAAGTCAAAGGTTCGAGGAATAGCTGATGGCAATAGTAATCAATACAACTTAGTAGTATTACCTAAGAAATAACCTTTAGTTTATCAAACATTTGCATAGTAAATGCTTATCGTTCCAGCTCCAGAAACCTAGGGCTATTTCTGCAGGTCTGGTTATTTGTGTCTTTAGGAATACCGAAACTGTAGTTGGTTGCTACCATCCTATTGCCTCAATTCAAAGGCAGAGTCTTTGACCTGCACCCTCTAAACCTGGCAGAGGCACAGTAGAAAGAAGGGGCGGAAGAAGTTGTCAAGTCAACATGGGTGTTTCGTTATAAAAGCCTGTGTTGGTTTTCAACTGGCCTCACAACATCCAGTGAGACCGGTAGATCACTTCTTATTGTGAAGAAATGGTCACAAAGGGGATTGCAGTGTGCCTGGCCCTGGTCACATTGGCCACGGTTGGCAAATGGTGTAATGCTCAATCTGGCAGCAGCAAGCCTTCTTATAATCCACCAAACAAATTCCAGATACCCAGACCTCCTCAAAAGGTACAAGCGGCCAAGGGAGTCCAGGATCCTGTCGTCCAAAGCAAGGAGCCAGAACGTAAAATCCTTTGGTCATACCCCTTGGATCCTGTAGAGCCACCCAAGCCCGAGGCTCCATTTGTGCCGCGTCCCCCGGTCGAGACTAACGTGGTAGTGATCAACTGCAGAGAGGCAGACATTCAAATACAAGTGAAGACGGCCTTCTATGGCGGCGGCCAACTGAACAGCCCCTCCGAACTCACCGTGGGATCCTGCCAAGCGATCGGATTTGACGACCGTACGCAAACGTTGATGTTTGAATCGCCCCTGCACGGGTGTGAAAGCAATCTAAGGGTAGGACCAAGCCTATCATTAGCTGTACTTGTTGTGTGTAATATCCATGTTAAAAATGGGTTTATGATATGTGTAGTTGCAACCAGGTGACATAGTATGCTGGTGTAAATAACATTTATATAACTGTAGAACTGTGTGTGTGTGTGTGTGTGTATATATATATATATGTAAAAATATATATACACATATACAACACTGCCATGTTATAACATATTTTTAATTGCATTATTGTGCCATGTTTTTTTGCCAGACGTATGATGACTACCTCATTTACTCCTTCATGCTGAGCTACAACCCCCAATCCACTGGACCTGCTGTTGTTGTCAGGGCCGTCAGTGTTTCCATGGTGTTAGAGTGTCACTATCCCAGGTGGGTCAGCTAAACGATCAATTTACTTTAACCATGATGCAAAGAAAATGGCAGGGTGAGGGTTAAACTGCAGGTGATTGCAACTGCAATTGCTTGAATTCAAATTTTAATGTATTCATTTGAAGAGTGCAAAGAGTATTAACTTGACGTTCAAATCCGGGCAGGAAGCACAACGTGAGCAGTCTTCCCCTGGACCCTATGTTCACCCCATTCTCTGCAATCAAAGTGTCTGAGGAGCTTTTGTACTTCACTTTTGTACTCAAGACCGGTGGGTGCAAGACTTTAACTTTGATTGAGGCTATTACAAATAACCTATTTATTTATATTGATAATGCTATCACATATAGGTATGCATTTCAATTGTGCAAATCCCTTTGTGCAGACGACTGGGTGTACGAGCGACCATCGTACCAGTTCTACCTCGGAGATACGATCCATTTGGAGGCCACCGTCAAACAGTTCCTGCACGTGCCCCTGCGTGTCTTCGTGGATTACTGCGTTGCCGAAACAAGCCCTGGCTCGCCCCCTGAATACGTCTTCATTGAAAACCACGGGTAAAGAAATAAAGAGAGAGAGAGAAAATGAATCACACTGCACTGTTGGTGAGCTTTCGCTAAGTGTGATCCTTGGAATGTTTGTTTCTACACTCAGGTGTTTCGTGGATGCTAAACTCACTGGATCCTCCTCGACGTTCCTGCCCCGTATAAATGACTTCACCCTGCGGTTCCAATTGGAGGCGTTCAGACTCCAAGGATCATCCGAGGGCGTGGTAAAAGAAAATATCTCCTGGGGACCTTCTTCCTTTTTCTCTTGAGCATTGGTGTCTGGAGCTCTGAACATTTTTGTTTTTCTGTTTAGGTCTACCTGACCTGCCACCTGAAAGCAACAACAGCTGCTTTTCCCATTGGTGAGCAGAATAGAGCCTGCTCTGTGTTAGGAAATGGGTAAGTCGGTTTGTGTTGTTTTTTAAGGCCCCTGCACGTTATACCTTTCAGGGGCGATTTGATCCAATAATGGGAAGTGCCTTTCGTCTCTTGATGAAGCAAAATTCTGGGGACGCCCCTACAATACAGAAGTTGATACTTTATTTAACAGAAGCATGTAAAAGCCCCTGTCATCCCAAAATCCCAAAGCGGAGGTGACATACAGTTATACTGATACGAGCGTGCAGGTTCTCTGAAAGATGGTTTGACCCTGTTCTGGTCCAGATGGACTGAGGCGAGTGGAGTCAACGAGGCCTGTGGTTCATGTGACCGGGCCGGTGGAACCGGCGGATCCGGCTACACTAGTGATCCTACAAGGAAGGGTCGCAGTCTCCCCGAAGTGCAAAACGAAAGTATGCTTGGTTTAGTTATGTCAATACATTTACATTCACACATAATCATACAAATAATGCATAATTGTGGGCTACAATTGATACATTGACTGTTATGCTAGTGAGTGTCCACATTTAGGACAAGTTAGGGTTAGGCTTTTGCTCAAAAGGCTTCAAAATGTCGTTGTGACTGTGACTCATTTGGATGTGACTGTGACTCATTCGCTGTTTCTTTTGTCTTTTAGTGGTTGAGTGGGAAACTCGAATCACTTTGGATCCCATCCGAGTTTCCGAGAGGAGAGGTTGATAGGTCAAGTTCATGCCCTTGCTATGATGAACATCAAAATAAACTATTTTATTGGTTCATACTTGTCTGTTTCTTATTAATTGCATCTAGTTGGACAAAAGGACAGTTTTAAAAGAAAGCTGCAAAAATGAATACACAGGATTCAACTTGAGGCATTTTCTCAATTGGTAGTGTTATTAATGCAAGTTCCAGTAACACGTCTCAGGCAAGGTTCAGCTGATCATCTTTTAAAACACATTGTACTGGTGTGGCTGTAATGGAGGGCATTGCTGCGACATTTTCTTCTATATTAGAAGTAATCCATTCAATCCAAAAACAAATGTGAATGTGTTTAATGATTAACCAAATGTTTTGATGGGTAATGTGTTGCATCGTTTGTCTTGTGACCTTCTTTGTTAGTAGGCCTACCCTATTGTGTCTACTTCTTCAGGAGATGGGCTTTTAGCGCCCCTTCGTGGAAGTGTTGCAAGTGTTGTGCAAGCCTACGTGTAAACCGAAACGCCGCTACGCCGCGTTTCAGCACCGCTGGCCAGGGACAGCTCCTCTCTGCGCCACTGGACCAACCAACAAGCATCAATAGTAGAATCTATGATCCGTTTGATAGGCTAGTCCTACAATATAGAAAACCGGATCAAATAAGAAGTACAAGTACCAACCCAGTAGTCGTGGCACTAAAGCAATGAGGCCATATCCATGTTTGATCAATAATTCCAAAATCAATAATTCCAAAATGAATGAACGAACGACATTGCCCTGTCTTTTCTTCACAATGTAATTGATGTGACAAATATAGTAGCTGTAGCCTATGTAATAATATACTTGGTTGAAGTGCAACTATCGGGCTTTAAAATATAACTATATATTTATAGATATAAATATATATATATAGTTTTCACTGCTTGCGCCTCTCATCCGATTATCTCGTGTTACGGGAGGCACTGACGTTATATCTCGAGCCCACACCCCACACCCCCCTTCCCTCGCATCCCGAATCTGCACCGTCGCTCGTGTCCGTTGTGTGTTCCTGCTGCATCCGAGCATTGGTTTTGTCTGCATGCCGAGGGGGAAACACGGGGGGGCTTTGGCTTGTTTGGCTTTGGTTTTCCGCAGGGTCGAGCAGCCGCAGCAGCAGCAGCAGCAGCAGCAGCAGCAGCAGCACTCCCATCTGCGTGGTCATTTCGTCCCCTTAGAACGGATGTTTCAATGTGGTGTTGATGGTGATGTGAAGGGGGTCGTCTGATCTTGGCTAGTGTGCGCGGCCCGTAGCATCACTGCGGCCGTCTAAAGAGATACTGGCACAGAGAGAAAGCGACTGCGTCCGTCCTTTCCCTTGGTATCGACCGTGAATGGACCTGCGCTTGCTCTGATTTTCTGCAGTCACTTTCCAGTCGTTTCAGGAAGAAGATGGCGGACAGGGCTGAGATGTTCTCCCTTTCCACCTTCCACTCCCTTTCACCACCCGGTTGCAGGTAAGAAACAAGAGCGATGGCCAATGTATGTATTCATATATAAATGATGGCGGGTAGAAGGATGGGGAATGCGGATTGTTGATTTATTGTTTGAGGGCAGCGGTAAAATTTACATCTCAATCATGTCCAATATTGGATATTTAGAAGCACTACCGCCACAGCCTGCGGTAAAGGCCGATCTCCAAACACAAGGTTGAGCGCTTTCGTGCTTTTTCTCCCGCAGCTGCAGCAGCATCCGGTTTTACAATCAAAATCGTTGATTTCTTCTTTCTTCTATTGTTTTGCTTGTGGTACAGACTGACAGCGTGTGAAGTGTTACGGCAGCGCGGTTAAAAGAGAGGATGGGGCTTAATGTGTTGTAGCGGCCGGTGGCTCCTTGCGCATTGTGGCTGGGAGGCCCACGCCCTGTTGAGAGCAGCCCAGGCGCTGCTTCAGCACAGGGGGACGCTCAGGAGCCTGCCATGACTTGTTTACTAGAACTATGTAGGCCTACCGCCTGGCTCTTTGATGCACCACACACTGGGGTCGTTTCAGTGGTCTTCGGAGTTTGTCAAGGCGAAGATATATCGTGAGAGGAGAGAAGCAAAACTCAAAGTTAGGAAGCATCGTTAGGCCTACGTTGCTTGTGTGTTGTTGTTTTTTTCTTTTTTCTTCTTTCAAGACACGGATAGTGATCCATTATTTCTAGGGTTGTTAATCTAAGGTTAAACGTCTTGCTGCAGCATGCATATGGTTAGTAGGTCCTACAAATGTTATTATTTGACAAGAAAACGGAATGAAGATTATTGTGTCAATATGACCCCAATGTCAAATTTCTACTATGGGCCAACAGTTTGGCTTATTGTGATGTTTAGAAAAATACATCTATCTCTGCTGCATCTCCTTTTACTAAATATTAAGGCTACTTCAGGAGATTAGGATAGCTATATAGAGAGTGTGTGTGTGTGTGTGTGTGTGTGTGTGTGTGTGTGTGTGTGTGTGTGTGTGTGTGTGTGTGTGTGTGTGT
>JAOPJL010000162.1:1856788-1870937 GCA_027123545.1 Trisopterus esmarkii | reverse complement strand
GTGTGTGTGTGTGTGTGTGTGTGTGTGTGTGTGTGTGTGTGTGAGTGTGTGTGTGTGTTCATGCATATATGTAGGGTGATTATGCATAGTCTATCTAACGGTTATTATTCTGATTAATCGATTCTTCATTTAGTCTATAAAATGTCATAAATAATAGCAAAATACTATCACAAGTCCAAAGTGATGTCATAACGTGCTTGCTTTATCTAAATGTATCTGAAAAACTTAACTATTCCTTTTAATAATGATTAATGAACCAAACAATTGAATTGAACTGCAATAAGCAGCAAATATTTTTTGTTCTTGATCAATTACTTTAAGGATTATTCAATCATCAAAATTGGATTTGAGTCATTTCTGACGATTGACCTTTCATCTAGGGTTAGCACTGTGTGCACTGCAGTGTGTATATTTGTGTGTATGTGAGTACATATGAATACACATGGGAGTGTTACAGAGGTTAACTAATGATTGCTAGCTCATCTCAAGGCTGGCTAATCTTGATCTGTATTGGGTGGACAGAGGTTGAATAATTAAACAGGCTGCATGACAAAGGAGCCGAGATACAAACAATAAAGAGGCAGAAAGAGCAGAGGAAAACACCCAGATCTTTCTTGTGTGCTGTTTTTCAAAGAGAGAATCTGAGGAAATAACAATTCCCTACATTATCTCTAACAGATAAAGTAACCAATGATAAAATAATTATATAAATGACTGTAGTACTGTTTGGCCTGGAAAACAAACATTTTGAACAGGACCGACCAGGCTTTTCATTGTTACTCAATGCTAAACTCAGACGAGTGCCTCGAGGTAGGGATAAATGATCCCAGATGTGTTCTGTGCAGCCACATTTTTGGATTGATTCTCAATAGATTCTGATTACAAATAAAAATAATAACTTAGCATTTTATTTTTTCATCATAATCTGTGATACAACAAATTAATCAAACACCTTGGTAATGATATGCATAACCAATTGTAAACAATCACTCGCTTCATAAAGAAGTTTATACAATTCAGACGTTTGGAGTCAACCGCGATTCAGCTTTCTTCTTAGGATCGATTCTCAGAATTAACGTGATCGATGGAATCAAGAGTCAACTCTTTCATAGTCGTCTCTCTCCATCACCCTCACTCCAGGACCGATGAGAGGGGTTCATAGGCATCGTAACGTCATGCATGCGCTCTTGTCTCTACAGGAAAGCCTTCCAGGAGTACTACCAGGAGCATCTGGAGTACGCCTGCCCCACGGAGGACATCTACCTTGAGTAGGGTGGTTCACCACGGCAGCCTCCTCACTGCGCTTCACAGGATATATTCCTCACTGTAAAATACCCCCCGCCCTCCTCCGCAAACCTGGGAAGGTTCATTTGATTTCTACAGTATGCAAGACCACCGGACTGATTACGCACATATATTCATCTGTTTATTTTTCATCATCTTGATGGATGGATTGCTTGTTTCTCTCATCCTTTTCTATTATATGAAACGAAGAATCTGAGCACCTTTTTAATTTGTCGATTTATCTTCCATTTGGAAACAACATACAAGTAATGTAACCTACTAAGGCTGTTTCATCTCTCTGTGCATGTTAAGTAGGTTTAATGCACAGACACGGCCAAATCTACACTTACAAAACACAAAAGACAGACAAACAGAAATCATCTCCACAAAATGAGATGGTGTAGGATTGATTTGTTGGCAGTTGGTGAACTGTAAATATGTAATTGTTCAATACTGAAGAACTGCTAGTTTGATTTCTACTCATGGTGACATTGGCGCAACGTAGAGAGAAATACAATGAGCTGTCTTTTGTCTGAGGTTCTGTGTGCATATGACATTTCGTGTATGTTGTAAATATATGTATAGAAAGTAGAACCTTTGGTTATGCAGGTATCACTCGTAACAAATAGGAAGAGAAGGGAAGGGTGGAGGGAGAGATATTATTATAAATGGCGTTAAGTGTAGCTGAGGGATTTGAGACGTGATGATATAACAAACAAGAAGTATTTAGCGGCCACTGCGGTTGTCATACGATGTATGAACAGAGGCTGTTACGCTAAACATTAGCATTGTTTAGAATAGCAGGCAGACTCCAACCAGACATGAAAAATAACAACTGTCTTTTACCCTCTAACCTGTTAGTGAATCATACTGGAAATGCAGTCGGGCCGTTGTCTACAAACTGGTTGCAAATGATCAAATCCTCAATCCTTTGACGACTACTCCTGTGTTTCGTCCTGTTCTGCTATGTTTGATCAATTGCTTTCAAACCCATGAATCATGCACCCGCTCAAACTGTGCTTAATTTGGCCTTCAAAGTTGACTTGTTTCATCATGGGAAACTTTGCTGAGAATTGCAATGTTTGATAGGCTCAGTAATCCATCGGCAAGAGGCCATGTGTTGCACAATTCAGTGTGACGTTCAGGTAAAATCAATACATATGGAAGCCATATTACCACTGACCATGACTGACTCTTCTACAGAGCACACAAGATTGACTTGTTCAGCAAGACCGTAGGCCTACCACCTCCACTAGTGGAGGGCCATGTGTGTAGTAGTCCAAGTGTGATGGTTTAAAGACTTATAATGTGATGCCAAACCCCCAAAAGGTGATTATTTATTGGATGTATGTTCCTTTTAACATAATCGTTGTCTACCCCTCATTCATTCTTGTATGCAATACACACAGATCAATGATTTGGGGTGGCTAATTCGTATTGAACTTGGTGCAATGCATTGTGCCTGCTAACAGGAATGTCACAGGTTCATTAAAGTTATAGTCGATAGATGAACATGGTCTGTTACTCAAATTCCAAGCCATTGCTGCCATCTCTGACCATTTGAAGAAAGAACAGTTGAGACAGTTCGAGACAAGAAGGAGTTGTGGCGTTATTTGTGTGTCAGTTAGATTATGTATATATGGATAGTGAATCGAAAAGATAGTGCTGTGTCATTTATGTTAACTATGTTATTGAAATAAATATGTACATTACTTAGAAAATAATTTAGAAAAATTGGAAAACCAACAAAAAAAGGAAGTGCAAGAGAAAGAAAAATATGAAAACGTATGTGATCTGCAATCATTTTAGTTCAGTGTCATGTGTCCATGCAGCATTTATTAATACAGTGTCCGTCACAAGGGCTGTGTTTTCAGTACCTGGTAATTCCAAAAACTCTATTGTATAACATGACCACATAAATACTGAACAATGTGCTGTTAGAGTGCTGCTTTAGGATAACCATGATTGCATTCTGCCAATTATAGATAGCGCTGTCGAGCTCGGAACACACGCCTCTTCTCTGATCTGTACCTCTTTGTTTCGAGTATCCTTTCATGTTTTACAGTGCAGCTAACTGGCACTGTTGTGTGACATAGCTATGTAAGCTAGCCTCTGAGAACCACTGGCATAACTTCTCTAAGACCCACCTTACAATAACAGTTATACCAAACATTTGACTTTATTACATATACACCAATTCTTCACTGTATACCTACGGCAAATCAGTATGTGACAGAACAAACATATCCCATCTTGTATCTTTAAAAAAACCAAGGACTTGTAAAATTGAAAGTTAAAAAAATGACAAAAAACACATTGCCTTGTCATGGGTTTGGTTCTAATGAATAAAATATATGCTTGATGTCCAAATTATTTGTCATTTATTTTATCATTGCAAAACAAAAAGTACAATTATGTACATAGCTGAATATATTATGTGATCCATTAAACAGAAGTGAAAATAGTGTATTCATTGAACAATGATGAGCAAAACACATTTGAGTTACATTACAAAACAAGTTACGATAAGATTTAACATTCAGTCAGAGTTAAAAAGCTCTTTTTCTGGGTCTTGATTACAATTCAGTAGTTTGGAACCCCTGCTCTAGGCTAAAGCAAGGCATTGCGGAAATCCAGAGTTCAAGAAATTCCTCTGGAATCCCTTGACCTAAAGCAAGGTGTCAACATTGGCAGCAGCTTGGTTTAGGGTGACACAGAGGCGCACAGCAGGGCGCCAGTGCGGGGTCTGAGCCTCTTTCTACTTGGCTCTCACCAAACACCATGGAGGCTTCAAACTTGGCCTTGGCCTCCAGGATCTTGTCCAGCAGACCGTGGAGATCAGGCTCCGTGTCCAGGGACAGAGGGTAGTTCTCCGAGGGGTCCGACTCCAGGTCAAAGACGAGTGGTGGGTCGTGAGCCTTGAGCACAGAGGCGATTTGACAGTCTGGGTCTGGGCTTGTCGTACTGTGTCCGGCACCTGGAGCAGGAATCACACCAGCAACGAGACAAGCAGAAACCTGTGTTACTACTATTCATAATTTGTGAATCATTTGAGTCCATTATATTGGATTTTTTAGTTTTCAGTCTACAATTTGAAACCCATTGTCTTGGTTTCTGCTGTTTCTGTTCAAAATATTAAAATATGTAGGCTACTTTCCATTATTAAGTCACTTGTGTTACTTTTCTAATGCCATTCATGAGCTTTTGCCACCTACAGTATCAACATGCATTTTTCTCCAATATCAGAACATTATTTTGTTGTCTGAATTCCGCAATATTTCTCCAGCAACAATAATGACAATGTTTACAATTGAGGGGGGTGCCGTGGGCCACACCTATCCTGTCTAGGTGCGGCAGGCCTCACTGTACCCTTTTTTAAATAAAACAAATATTATTTGGGACCCCCAACATAATCTCCAATTCTAATGTTTGACTATTCTGCTTGGTTTACGGTGAGGCGTGCTCTCACCCTTAACCACATGAAACATACATACCCCGTGTGTAGAAATGGGCCTTGTATTTGCCCAGCCGGAGAGCAAATGTACTGGTTTTCTCACTGGGATCTGTAGGGTAGAACATCATCGTGCCCCTCTTACTCTAGACAAAGAAGAGACATAACATTAGTTCTGCTCAAACTGATCTTAAATTGAGATAGAAATTGAAGCCACTTACCTTCCCACGCCCCAGCATCAGGTCAGTCATATCCACCCCATCCAGCTGCACTTTTGGAAGTCTGGCACCAGAGAGCCTTGCAATTGTGGGCAGAAGGTCCAGGGTGCTGGCTAGCTCATGGGTCACACCTGGGGCCAACACACACATTATATAAATTGAACAATATCTACAATGTGGTTAAGGTACTCTGATTTTACAACTGTTAATCTCTGGGCTGGGCTGATCGAGGTGTGGTAAAAAAATATTTATTGGGCATGGCCAGGATTACATGTAATGGTTGTAGTCAAGGTGACTAATGCTAATGTCAAGCTGACGTTGCATCCCATCCAGACCTGGTGCTATGACGCCTGGCCAGAAGGCGATGGCGGGCTCCCTCATGCCCCCCTCATAGGTGGTGCCCTTCCCACACTTCAGAGGACCAGCGTTCCCTCCGCGGGACATGCGCATCAGCTCCGGCCTGCGAAACAGGCAGGTGTGCTTGGTTAAGCACAATGAACAAAGACAAAATGTGAAACAATTACAAAACACGGAAACTATCAACTCGTTCACATTTGCCATGAGAGACGTATGAATATTGATACATATAGTTTATTTTTTGACCTAGTCAATGTGTGTACCGCTATGCTGCAACATTACCCACGACTGTGCTACATGCTTTTAAACAATACTTAGAAAAATATATTTATAGGATGTTTCCCAGCAATGTTTTATCAGACCAGAGGGTAGCTTGCTGAAAGCACCAACTGAGCCCGAGTTCATGCATGCGGAGGTCCCAACAAAGCCAACATTTAATAGGAGATTGATAATTTAAGATTTGGTTCAAGGTAGTTCAATTTGTTCTATTCTTGTTGTTTTAAAGTATTTAAGTGATTAAGTGGGATGATGGACAAGATCCTGTGAAGCCCATTCAGACTGACACTGTTCTCAAAATTAACTGACTTACCCATTGTCAGCCGTAAAGAATATAAAGGTATTGTTGATGGCCTGCGTCCGCTCTAGGGTGTCCAGGATGAGGCCTATCGTGCTGTCAAATTCAAACAGAGCATCTCCGAATGGGCCCCTGAGAGAGGCCCCGGCCGCCTTGGACCCTGCATACTGGGGGTAGTGTGTATGCTGAAAATATAAATATTTAGAGAAGAAGTTCATAAATATATATTTATATATACAGTATATATATATATATATATATCCTATATATATATATCACATTTCAATTACTATTTCAATCTAGGGTAGGCAATTTGGAGAAACCAGCCAGGGTAAACTAGATTTGGAAAGTATTCAACCAAATAAATCCAACCCCTCTCTTCAAGAGTCCCTCCAAAGTATGCTACTCGTACAGAATAGTGATGTCCAGAAAGACTAGACAGAGTTCGCCTGTTTTTAACGTTGTCAGTCAGTCTATATAAACAAACTCAAAAACACGTATCTTGACATAACTTACATGGGATGAATAGTAGAGGAAGAAGGGGTCGCCCCTCATTCCTGGATTTTCAATGAAAGGAGTCATAAAATTTCTGTACGAACTCTCAAGAGTCAGGAAGTTGACAGGCTGTCTCTTGATTACGTCCTGAAGCATCAGTGGGACGGCTACGGTGCCAACGTCACAAAATCCAAAGCATTTCACATCTGGGGGGAAGCACGTCAGGTTCCAACATGGCCCCTGAAGGCACATGGATATCAATCTTGTTAGCAACATAATAAATAGAATCAATTCATAATCATAATCAATCATATATATAAAGAGCCTGTATAAACATAATATTACATACACAAAATGTGTCACTGATAATTGAACAAAATATTCAGAATCTAAAAAGGTGTAAATATGTGTTACTGATGTGTTGATTCAATTGATTCGAATGATGCCATCACCTGCGATTTCACTCAGGCTCGACAAACCAGATAACAGTCTTAATAACAGTCTCAATCCGGGATCAAACTTGCTACACAGCTGGCTAGCTGGATGGGTACTGTTATTGTGGGCTTGAGCTGTCATACTACACATATACATAGGTGTAAGATCACAACAGGATTACTGACCATGTCATGAGAATAGGGAATGCCAAGGTACTGGTCAAACCCCTGGTGGGTGGGGAGATACATTCCATTCTGGCCAACTCCCAAGTGCCATTTCCCCACAGCAGCAGTTGCATAGCCCAGCGGCTTCAGCATCTCCGCAATGGTGGTCTCGTTTAGGGGTAGACCGCCTCTGGACCCAGGATAAAGCACTCCTGGATATATTCCTGAGCGAGTCTGGTACCGGCCCGTCAGTAACGATGCTCTTGGCATGATGAAATTAGGGTTATAGGTTGTTAGTTTAGGTCTATTTTAAGTGCAGCAAAATACTGACCGTCAGAATGCATATTTTGTTAAATGGAGTGTGTGTAGAGTTGAAGAGGATGACATGTAGATAATGTGTATTAATGTAAGTGGAGGAATTCACTTTATGGAAACCAACACACACACACACACACACACACACACACACACACACACACACACACACACACACACACACACACACACACACAATACGTCTATACCTGAGTTAGGTAGACTATACCTGGATGGACTGCAAACAGGACTTGTGGTGTAGAAGTCTGTGAAACGGAGTCCGTTGGCTGCCAGACGATCAATATTTGGAGTAAGTGAAGAAGGATGCCCATAGCATCCTAGGTCACCGAAACCTAAATCGTCCGCGAAAATAACTATAAAGTTCGGCAGCAAAGCTGAGCAGCTTGTAAAAAGGATAACAACTGATAGAACAAACAAATTCATTATGCCTTTATTTACAGAGGGAAACCCCATTCGTGTTATTGTTGTTTTCAGAAATCGTGGCATAGAAAATAAATCTACTGCTTGTTCTTCTTTTGTTTAATCAAGGTTGACATCCAGGATCAAGCTGCATTACGGCAACCTAACTAATTTGCTTCAGTGGCCAGAGTTCCTGAACAAGAAAACAAATTAACTCAATTCTGTTTAGTTTCTTTCAAAATTTCAAACAAGGCTTCATCATTTACTTCCGCAATGCTGAAAACACTCCCACTCCTACGGATGAGGATTAGGGCCACATTTGAGTTCGGAGTATAAAGTCAGAATATTGGGAATAAATCCAGAAATCGGAGATTATTATCAGAATTTTTATAGATTCTCAAATTTCAAGCGTGTTCAAGGCAGTCTGAGGAGGGTTGCAGGTGAGTTTTTTTAATTTTTAGGTCTGAGTTCAAAGTCCGAATACTTAGAATAAAGTCAGAATTCGGACTTAACTCAGAATTCTGTTCTCAATATTATTTTAGAAACGCATCAATAATCACAAAGGAAAAATATCGGGCTGATCTTACTGCCTTTTGTTGCGAGACACACTTGCAAAAAGGGCTTTTTGCGAGTCAATGTTTACTCATACAATTTTTGAAAAAACACACACAATATACAGTATTGAATTGCAAGTTTTTAAATAGTGTAATAATAACAGTAAAATAAATAAATAATAATCTTCATGTTAAGATTTATATTTACCGACAAATGTAAATTCTAGTCGACTAATGAACAGTAAATGGTAGCTGGCTATGAAGTGCATCTCCCTGAGCAACTAGTGCTAACGTTAACATTAGTATAGTAAACAATGCCGTGTCAGCGCAGCTAAAAAGTAAGAGTCAATTGCAAATGTATTGGGAATAAAAGTAAAACAATTTTTAAGTAGTAAAAATAAAAGTGAAAGTCGATACAAATATACTAACCCAAGTAAAGTAATGAAGGGAGACAGCGAAAGGACGGAGGGTCACTTTAACACTTGTTATTATTATTAGTACATTATTCTAGGAAATGGAAATCCTTTCATCTTTCTCATGGGCTTTCTGCTTCTGAAACTGGCCATTTATTTACCCTTTAAGCTGCTAATACATTCATCCACCACTGGTCGATACTGTGGGGCGACAGTCAAGCTGAAGCATGAAGACGTCTTTTTTGAATCTCAAGTCCTATGAAGCCTCATCAGGCTCTCGTTACAGTACGTTTTAAACAAGCGGTCAGAGATGTCAGCCCGGCAAGTGGGTGTTGATGCGCCGAGTTCAATGACTAAAACTAACTAACTAAACACCATGGTGACAATTTCAGGGAGAGCTATTCCTGTAAATGCTTGCTAGCAGATTTGGCTCATGGGTTTCAAGTCCATCGTAGAAGGCTGCTTTAACCCTCACCCCTCCTGAGCGAAGGGTTGAATATAGCACCCTGAGCTGATCTTCTTTTTTGATGGTAGCTTGAATTTCGGAGTATGTCTCAGGGTGAACCATGTTCCCAAGATGCTCTGTTATGGCCATCACCGTTGATACTTCTTGAATGATTTTTGCTCTGTGATTATCCACAAACTTTGCTGTTAGCAGATGAAAAAAAAGGTGTTGAAAAATCCATTTTATTATGTTAATATTTACGCGTGATGCATATTTGTTGATATCATGGTAGGCCTATGTTTTACATTAGGCACATGTAAAACACTGACCTTTCTCTTCGATGCTTAATGGTTTTGTTACTTTGACTCCATCAACTGGACCCTGTTTTCAAGTACATCAATAGATGAATGCTACCAGAATATTCATGCTTATGTAAAGAATCTGAAAGAATAATTGCTCTAACTGAATCACTGGCCTTTAAATATTAATTTTAATTTGTCTTAGCTTCAGTACCCTCCACACTGCTCTGATCTGATGAAATGATGTGAAGGGTCAAAATAGTTTACCTTTTTGTGTAAATCTTCTTTGTTGGTTGAATGGCAGGGAGCAATATCCGTAGAGCGCCCTATTAAAAAAAGTTGATCTTTGTTATTTTCATTTTTTTTTATTTTCTTCAAATACATTAGCTTGGTTACACACTTAAGACTAACCTTGTTGTGATACTTCACTGAAACTTTGTCGAGTTTGGTTGTGGTTTTCTGAGTCCTTTAAATATCGGAACATTGTTATTTAGACAAATCCATAAGTTATGATGAATAAGAAAATAAACCTTGTTTGATGCTTGTTTTACCAACTTTCCCAAACCTACACACCAGCTTTAACAAAACCAGATCAACAGCCTGGCGAATCGCCCTCTCATGCCGTGAAAAGACACCAGAGGTCACTTCAAGGCAATCTGAAACATGAGAAAATATAACTTGATTACTGGAATTTCGAAAATAACTAAAATGTTCAAGGTCCCATGGCATGAGAGAGAATTTGGCCTGCCGATGAGACAATGACCTAGGACCATGCGAGTGCCACATGTGTGTGAGTGTGAATACACACACTAATGCAATTGTTGTACACTTCTTTGTTATTTGGACAACTAACCGCTGTTGGTGTTATGGTGCATAACACGCAACACAATAAGGCGAGCTTGCGCAAGCTTGCATTTGCCGAAAAGGTATTTCCACAACGAGACTCGTAGTGGCGGTTATCTCAGCCGTGGTTGAGAAGGAATTGGGGGTAAGAGAAGGAATTGTTGCCGAGGCGGTGGTGCCCCGCTGCCCACAGTGGGTAACAATCCCTTTCTCCTCCATGTCGCAGTTCAGTCTACTTCAGAATGATGTGGAAGTGGAAGAACCAGAGACGTCGGAGTTGTTTGAGATTCATAATATCGTCTGGAGGCACACAGATTTTGGCCATGATAACATATGTTATATGATATAAATATCTATGTATAATATTATTTAGATATAGAGCTCCAGGACTTCCACCGGAGCACCTGGACTGTTCTAGAATATGCCAAAAGCAGTGTGCGCCTCGCCATTGCGATACATCCACTGTAAACACTAGCGTGCGGTACTGAGGCCGCAAGCTGCTCAGGGCCACACCCCCTCCCTCCACCTGGACCCGCTTCTAAAAAACGGCATGTTTGTGGAAAGCTCACTGTGGGACTGGCTCGTATTGGCTGTAATTCTGCACCAAGGCTGAATTTCTTGAACGTCTTCAAGTAATGTATTAGTGGCCCACTAACGGCTATATAAAAGCATTCATAAAGTAGCATGCCATGTGATCTTTAAAGGTTTAATATAAGATTTCTGCCTCTAGGGCGCTCAATCAAAACAGTAGTTGTCACCCTTCAACACTATTGCTGGGGAAAATCTGTAACCTAACTCAGGCAGAAAGCATGCTAACGGGCGAGATAATGTATTAAAGTTTTATACAAGTTCTGTCAACTCATTCTTAGGAAAAAGCCGATCAATATTGAAATATCATATAATATTATATATAAAGATCTCTACTGCATTTCTGTTTTTCTGTGTTTCACTGGAAGTAAGGGGGAAAGGGAATTATGGGCGACAAATGAAATGCACTGTTTGGTTTAAGGTAAGTATACAACCCAACAAAATATAAAATATTTCCAATTGTTTTTAGTATTTAAAAAATGGAAACATGACATATTATACCTTAATAATGGCTGCTGTTTCACAATCAACGCCTTTTAAACCTTTGTGATTAAAGTGGCGTGTTATATTTGCATGGATCTGGTCTGTGTCAGTAACTGCTACCAGTAGTCACCTCCAAAGGACGGTCTTTTAGCCGGATCTGGGTCCCAACATCTCTCCATGAGCTCAACCAGATCACTCAACCCTTCTGCCTGAGAATGATCCACTTCATCAGAGGGAGGTCTATCTCCGAGAGAAACTCGCAGATAAACCAGACTGGTCAAAGCACCTATATGAAAAAAAAGAAAAAGACATCACATATTATATCATAAAATAATGACAGATGCAATGAATGACTTGTGATTGTTAACATAACAATGCACATCTAAATCCATGGGATTCTCTTTTCACCTTTCAGCTGGTTATGACAAATACTTAAGTCTTGTATGAAATATGAATTTATTAATTGAAATAAAAAAATAAAACAAAAAAACGCATGAATTGTGAAAAATCACATCACCTGAATATGGTTTTTTACCAGTGAGAATGGACCAGATTACTATCCCATAGCTGAAAGAGAAAAGAAGTGCTCACAAAGCTCACAAAGGGCAAACATTATGAAAAGGGTTCAGTGTTCAACTATACGTGGAAAGCATTAAGAAATAACCTGTAGATGTCATAGGAGCGGACAGGCTGGTAGGACAGTTCAAAAGCCTCAGGGGGTGTGAAGACCAGTGTGCCTGCTTGGTCTCCAGTGGTCTTTTCACTGCTCTTCAAATTGCTGTTAGACACCCTGGACAGACCAAAGTCTGCTAGCTGGACCCAGAAAACGAAGGCATGACAAACGGACCAACAATTCAATGTTGAAATGTTGTTGTCCAAAAGTGGGCAGACCTCATGCATTTGCATTTGGATTGGCAAATGCATGAGGTTGTGCATTTGCCTCACCTTGACGTTGAGGTCATCATCCAGCAGCACGTTGCTGGGCTTTAAATCCTTGTGCAGAAGTGATGGCACCATCTCGTGCAGGAAGTTCATACCTAGAGCCAGCTGGTTGGCCAGACGGAAGGCCAGGGGCCAAGGGGGGTGGCCACGCAGCCTCTCCAGGAGGGACTCCAAGGTACCCCTCTTCATGTATTCAATGACAATGCCATCTCGCTCGTCTGTGGCCCTTCCCTGAGGAATCCCCCGGTATACTCCGAAAACCCTCAGCACAAATGGGCTGGAGGCCCTTGTCATGGCCTGAGCCTCCTTCCAAAGCTGTTCACTGGACGTGGAAGGAGAAGAAGAAGAAGCATCTTTTAAAAAAAAATAAAAATTGTAGAACCAAATCCTGTTAAATCAAACAAACAAACTTGTTGATTAGTTAAAAATACAAGCCAGAAGCATGTATCTACCCATCATCTGTGAACAGCATCTTGATAGCGACATCAAAACGCCAGTCCTTCTGCCTGGCGCAGTACACCGCCCCAAAGCCTCCGTTTCCAATCTGCTTCCAGTCCTGCAGGACATCGTCACCAAGCCTCACAGCTGTGCGGCTGTCTGATAACATCTGATATTAAGACTGCACAAACAGACAAACATACAGATAAACCTTTAACATGGATGGCTCAGACGGAGACACACGGCACTAGCAAATCATGAGACGTCAAGCACAAATGTCGATGTGAGCTTCGACCCCTCTGAGGTGACACACTGGTCTATTTTTGTTTTGAAAGAAACAAAACTGAAACGGAAACCAATCAGACAGACAGATTGTAAACATCGCAAGGACATTTGCCCATGTTAAATATTGTTTTCTGTATTCCCTGTACAGAAAACATCAAGCCCGTATATTCACAACCAGTTAAGAATCACACGTAAGTAACTGAATCGCTGTGCTCACAATTGTTGCACATTTACAGTTTCAGTAGTTGAATCGTTATAGGACTTCCGTGATATTATCACGCATTTTACTCAGTAAAGATATCAAGTCATAACAATCGAATCGGATATAATAATAATCAAAAGTCTGCACAAACTGTCAATCAATAACCAACCGGAGTACCCCCGCGTTATAGGGGAAATCCCGCAGATGTACTTCCTGTATTTTTGTCACGGGATGGTGCCGGGCGTTGCGAAGCGCTGAATCCTACTATGGCCACGCCGATATGCCGAAAAGATAAGCCCGCCTGTATTTCTGATTGGTCCGTCACAGGCGCTTTTACTGGCTTGATATTAGCTGCTATGGATAGGGATTAGGGTTAGTTTTAGAGGTTAGGGGTTAGGGTCATGGTTAGGGTAAGGGCTTTTTTGTGACGCTCTCGAATGCTCACAGCGAAGGTACTGTTAAATTCTAAAGCGTCCATCTGAGTTGCATGCAACCCGGTCAATCACAGACTGAGTTGGGTGGGTCTTGGCGTGGCAAAAATATCTATTGTGTGTGTGTGTGTGTGTGTGGGTGTGGGTGTGGGTGTGGGTGTGCGTGCGTGTGCCTGTGTATATGAATGAAGTTGTAGGCTACTCTCTTGTTATGATATTATAAGACAATATTCCTTAGTTTTGTGTTTTGGCTGGTTAAGCTTGGGATGTGGGTTAATTGAGTCCTAATCACTTGCTATAGCTTCAGAGTCAGGATAGTAATGCCATGCTAATATGATCCGACCACCTAGGTCATCCTTGATATCTATTTGTTTTATGTTAGTTTCTGTCATCATTCTTGTTTGTCAGTGAGCAAATATATCAATGTGACTTCAACCCAAGCGGCAACATTCTAATCGGAACAATGAAGCCTACCCGGAAGTTCGAAAAACTGCAATACCTCGAAAATCCGCT